>RJWJ010039418.1:0-14479 GCA_004363605.1 Indri indri | reverse complement strand
TAATAGATTAAAGATTCTGCATTCCTTCCTCTTCTTAGCTTCCTTTATCTCATATTTTCCTGTTTGTTTTCTAGGTTCCATGCTGTCTAATTATTGAGTTGAAATTGTGACTTCATCAGAGAGAACTGGTCAGGCTATCTGCTGAAGCTGTGTGAATTATATTATTCATAAAAAAATTATTTTTAATGGGCCACATCTTTAGGAGTGTGGCTAGGGAGAGTCACAAGTAATAGCAGGTGCAGCAAATCAAAGCACAGTTTTAACAAGACATTTTTTTTGTTCTTGGCTGTCCCACCTCATTTTGTTTTTTTGTATCAGCATTTTCTAGACTGGGTTTTTTAAGTGAGATGATGTGAGTAACAGGATTTAATCAACTACAGTGCTCTAGAGACATATGGCATTATGGCTTGCATCAATTTGTTTTTCTATTAAGTGCTTTAAAGGAGAATTATCAATAATACTTTTACTCTGGTGCTTCTTTTGATTTTCTAAAAGTAGAATTAGATATGTCACCGTGTATAAACACCTCTGATTTTCTGAAAAACAAGGAAAGGACAAAAGGGAAATTTTGTGACATTGGTATTTGCTGTGCTCTGAATGTTTGTGTTCCCCGACATTTATATGTGGAAAGGTAATCCCCACGGTGACAGTATTAGAAGGTGGGGCCTTTGGGAGGTAATTAGGTCATGAGGGTGGGGCTCTTATGAATGGAATTAGTGCCCCTATATTATAAAAGAAGCCTGAGAGAGCTTGTTTGTGCCCTTTTGTCCTTCTGCCATGTGAGGACTCAACTAGAAGGAGTCCATCTATAAAGCGGACAGCCCTCACCAGACACGGAGTCTGCTGGTGCCTTGATGTGGAACTTCCCAGCCTCCAGAACGGTGATAAGTAAATTGTTGTTGCTTATAAAATATCCAGTCTAAAGCATTTTATTATAGCAGCCTGAAGGAAGACAGCACTGCATTGTCTTCTTTGCTGCTGTGTGCTCAGGAGATGCCTGCTTAAAATTGTATTAGACAAAGTTTCTGAAGGGAAGAGAGGGCCCACTCAAATGAGTAATAGAGAAGAATTTAACATGATTAAGGAAAACAAATGAAGATCGAGGAGAGGACCCTTAATGAACCCCAAAGAGAGTGACGCAACTGCAGGGGGAGGCCTGACAGCAAATGTGGTCTATGGCAGAGGATGCAGCCAACTAGTCTCAATCTAGCAGGGACGAGCCAACGGGAATCAATCCTTGGGCTTCTCTCCCCTTGTCCATTTGGTTGTCCTGCCCGTGCCCCACACTGGCTAAACACAAATCGAAGCCAGATGGCAGGGGAGCCAGGTGGTGCAGCTCACACTGTCAGCCTCCTGGGGCACAGGGCAGGGTGGAGAAGAGTAGAGAATTAGTTGAGGGTGGGCAATGGAAAACACACACTCAACATGCAGTGTTATTTCTATAATAGCAAAATAACCCCAAAGTTGTGCAGTAGGCACAGAAACCAGACACAATGGGGCTCATATCAGTCAGAGTCTCAGATTTATGACAAAAAGGAGAAATAAGGGATTATGCCCTCAAATAGTGTGAGGGTAAGGAAGTAAATTTTTATCTTTTTTTAATCATGAAAACGTGCTTTAAGTTCCAAAGCCAATATTAAAGGTGTAACTATCTTATGTCCTTGTCGTTTAAACTGGTTAGATAAAACTTCATAGCTATTTACCTATACATACATGTGATCTTACCCAGGAGATATTGAAAAATCATCCTAGAAACAAGCTTCAGTCAAACTGACAGCATTCTTTCTGTATCAGTGCATAACTTCTTGACTTACTGACAATATTTTTAAGAATAACTTTAGTAGCCTTAATCTATGATATGAATAAAATTTCATATTTTAATAACCAGCATAACTCTAAAAATGTCTTTTCTATCTGAATCATATAATTTATTTAAGGCTTTAAAGGAGAATAATTTTTAGACTTACAGAAAAGCTGCTAAATGGCATTTTAGTTTAGTTCATGCAGGCCATCTATAATTTTAAATTGTGATAGATACCCACAATTATAGGAAAGCTGTTAATTTTCTTATATTTTGCATAGGTATGTATGCAAACAGTAAACATGCATTGATGCAGTAGCCTTTTTATTTAATTTGCTCTCATTATTTCAATGTGACAAGATAACCCTATAAAATATTCCTAAATTGTATGGCTGATTTTAGAGTCTCTTCCAGGATTCTGCAGGCCTTGACAGGTGTCTCTTAGTTCATGCCCAGAGATCATATTTCGCCTAAGGCAGGTACTACGCCCAATTTAGTGTAAATGCCTAAGATTGCTCAAATCAAAGCAAAAGTTTTAAATAATTTTAGTGCATGTCAGTTGTCTAAATGCACTATAGACAGATTTATAAATATAATTTCATCAGAAGCAAATCTCAAATGTTCCTCATCATCTTTACCAGTAACAGCAGTTTTGTTTTTTAGATTTGGAAAACTTTACTGCCAAAGGCAGGGATTAGTGAAATATAACCCTAGGTTCAGCCAAGGATCGAAGTCTCAGGCTCTGCACACTTCGTATTGCCATGGGCATGATACTGCTTTTTCCAGCACTTACCCAACTCCTGCGCAGTTGAGCTTATAGTCAAGTCTCCAGTCTTTTTTGGACAAATGATTGCTTCTTCTAGGCCCGTGCTTCTCTAACTTGAGCATGCAGAAGAATCATCTGAAGGGCTCATCAAAACATATCTGCCCCCAGAATTTCTGATTCAGGAAGTCTGAAATGTGGCCCAAGGATTTGCATTTCTGATAACTTCCCAGGTGATGCCGCCGCTGTTGGTTGGGGTCTACACTTTGAGAACCATTGCTCTCACCCACCCCTGGGAAGTTTTCTAGCCTGAAGCTAACACCAGTCAAAGATTATTGCTGTACTCATATATCTCTGAGACATTCCATTTCCCTAGAAAATCTGTCTCTGACCAAGTGTCCTTATTTGCATTGCTTCACATCACCTGCCTGGCGATTCTGTCTTATCTGACAATTCGGTGGCTGTCATTGGAGGAAGAAATTCTAGTCAGATTAAAAGCAGTTCTTATGCAATGCATAAAGCACTTGCTAGAGCATTTCATCAGACATCACTTTTACTATCACTTTCACACGTAATGGTTGCCTCCTTAACAGTAGAAATTAAATTACAGTGGATGTTGCAGTTTCAACAGCAGCATCCTTCTTCTGAAGCACTGATAGCAGAACTGTAGATCTAGCATTATGTTAATTTTTTGTATGTAAAAAGAAAAAGGTTATTTGAGGCTTCTTCAGTATTATGCTAGGTAATAAAAAACTTACATGATTGCTTTGCCATGGCTACCTTCTAGTTGTGGAAGGAGAACTAAACTAGTGACTTTAGTTCATTTTAAAACTAATCATATTTACAAACAAATAATTTGGTTGTACAAAAAGCAGCAGCCTTTGGCTGTTGTCTATGAATGTCATTTCAACAGAAAAGATGCTTGCATTAATAATCTGAAAAAAATTGTATGTCCATATGGTGTTAAAAAATATAAACAGAGTTTAAATAACATACAATGGTTTTGTGTGTGTGTGTGTGTGTGTGTGTGTGTGTGTTGGGGTATCTCCATTATTAAATATTTTCCCTGAAGAATTTTTAATAGGCAGTTAATGTTCATGAATGGTTAATTCCAAATGATATTAAAGGCATAGTAAGATTGAGGGAAAGATGTAAAATGGGTAAAACCACTCATACAGCTTACAATAAAATAAAATAATTATAAATAAATTATAGGAAATAGCTTTTTAACTATCTCCAGAAAGACTATTTCTGACCTGGAGACTCTGTACTCTTGTAATTCTCCCATTGGTTGTAGCCTCGTGTTTATAAGTTGACATTAAATTTAACAACTTCTTTTAGAGGCAACCTAAATAAAATGATAATCCCGATTCTTGCTTTTTGGAACTAAAAAAAGCATTTTGCATATTTCTGGCACTTTATTTTTTAAGATTTAGAAAAAGAGAGTTGAAAACTGATTTTTTAAAAGAACAGTCTACACAGTGCAGTGTTTTATCAGGGGAACATTACCACAGTCATTTCTGCTTCTGGAATGAACTTCATCCTTTTTCAATTTTATATTTAACTCCAGGGTCTCATTTCTATATTCATAGTGCCCCAGAGAAAGCCTGGCCTTAGGATGAGAGGACTGTCTGGTAATTACATGATGTAACCAGAAGCCACAGCAGACAAGCAGACACATGGTTCAGTGCGGGAAAAAGCCTAGTTGTCATCAGAACAAACACCACAGAATTGACAATGAGCCACGGTGTATTTGTCCAACCACTAAATCAAATTGCTCTTCTGAAAGCGGTATGTGAGGAGCTAACTTCACTGATTAAACATGAAAATTCAAATCCAACGTCTTCTTAGGTGGTGCTTCGGTGTAAGGCTAGTTTTTCTAACACTGTCAGCAACTTTTCTATTCACAGCAGCAGCAATCCAATTAAAATAGCCATCAGAGCAGAGCTGAACTGCATTAAATGGTTCCCATTAATGTCATATTTAATTTAGAAGGACAGTGTTGAAGATGTTCATTACTGTCCTCTGAAAATTGTCATTCGGCTTGGTGTGAACACCACGTTTTATAAATTATATTTACATGTTTTAGGAAAGACAAAGATCAATCTGCTTATATTTCAAAACAACTCTACCACGTTCCTTTTAAAATCTGCAGTATTTATGCCACTACCCTTAAATCAGTTTTCTGCTGCAATCTCTCATGAAGATGTGAGGAGGGAGGACCTATACTTTAAAAGCAGAATCCTGAAACAAATTGCAAACTGCCAAGAGTCTTATTTAAACATGCCTTCCAGGAGGCAAAGGAGAGAATGAGACCTCAATTTTTTATTTAGATTTTCAGGATTGACAATGTTGTTGAGCCTCTTTTAGTGCACCAGATAGAATCAAGGAATGGGAATCTTTGGTGATAATTTTAAAAGAAATCTATTGAAGATGGCTTCTACTGAAATGAAGTACAAAGGAGTCATGGCAATACTTCAGTCTGCCTCCAAGCATCAATCCAGCACACGACTGAATAAAGGGTGAGCTCTGATTTGAGTTTTTCAGACTATATATCCTTATTCCGACTCTCAAAAAGCAAAACATTTTAGCTAAATATGTATATACATTTTTTTTTTTTTTTTTTTTTTTTTTTGAGACAGAGCCTTACTCTGTTGCTTGGGCTAGAGTGCAGTGGTGTCAGCCTAGCTCACTGCAACCTCAGACTCCTGGGCTGAAGCCATCCTCCTGCCTCAGCCTCCTGAGTAACTGGGACTACAGGTGCATGCTACCATGCCTGGCTAGTTTTTCTATTTTTTGTAGACACAGGGTCTCATTCTTGCTCAGGCTGGGAACATTTTTTTTAAAAAAACTTTTTACATATAAAATAAGATGAGTATAGAAAGACCTATATATCAATAAGAAAAAGACAAATAAAAACATTTAAAATGGAAAAAAGGTATGAATAGACAATCCATGGAATAAAAAATTGAGTGTCTAAAATCATATGAAAATATATTCAAATGTAAGAGTCATCACAGAAGTACAAATTGAAATAATAAAATACAGATTCATAATTATCAGAGTAGCAAACATTTAAGTGTAATAGTATCAGGTTTGGGGAAAGTTATAGAAGTTTGAGAATTCTCTGCACTGCTGGAAAGAAATTGACACAACAGCTCTGGAGAATGATTTAACATTAAAATTGCACATGTGCTTACCCTTTGAATAGAAGTCTCACTCCTAGGTTATTACATAGAAAATAACTCAGACATGTATACTGGTATAAAGTAGATTTAACTCTCTTTATGATAATGCTCAGATTATTCCAGATGTAGCCACCAGAAGCCAGCTCTTCTATCCTTTCGACTTGCCCACACCATTCTTTAAGCATTGTCTTACCTTCTGGCGCAAAAGGATGTCCAGTGGTAAATTGACAGACCTTGGACATTATAAATGTTCCTTTTTCATTTCAGTTTTATCTTTAGACCTAAAATCAAACTTCCAGAGGAGTTTCAATAACAATGCAATCAATTCAGGCAGGTAGTCTAAATGTTAACCCTTTTGCCTGTGCTCTCACACTCTTTCTCTGTTTATACTAAATTATTTTTCAGAACCATTTGAGAGTAAGTTTCAAAAATGATTTCCCTTCATCCTTTAGGTACATCATCATGTGTTTCCTAAAAACAAGAATGTCCTCTCACTTAACCAGAATGCAATTATCAACATCAGGAAGTTACTATTGACATTATTACCTAATCTACAGACCTAGGCAAAATTTATCGATTGTCCCAATATTATTCTTTGTAGTATAACAAAGTGCTAAATCAGACACTGCATTGTGATGTCATGTCTCTTTCTTTTAACCTGGAGGGTTTCTCCATTTTTCAGGACACCTGAAGCTTTTGAATGGTAAGGCCAGTTATTTTGTGGAAATGCCCTCAATTTAGATTTATCTGATGTTTCAGCACGATTAGATTCAGCTTATGTGTTTTTGGCAGGAATTCTATAAAGGGGATGCCATGTCCTGAGTGCATCTGTCGGGTGGTATGTGATGTCCATTTGTCCCATTAGAACATCTTTTATTTTGATCAATGAATCAGATGTTGGCCAGTTTTCTCCTATTTACAAGTTACTGTGTTTCTCATTAAGTAGTAATTTGGGGGGATACCTTCAGACTATGTAAATACACTATTAATATTATTCCTCAAACTTTCACCCACTAGTTTTTGTGTCTATGGATGATTCTTTCTCAAACCTATTATTTTCCTGATGATTGTCAAATCATGCTTTTCTAACTATGTCATTCTTTCTACGTGTATTCTGTGGCTTTCTAATCTAGAAAGAGTTTTCCCTTCTCTCTCTTATTTATTCATTTATAGACATTAATATTCATTCACTAATTCTTATTGTGTTCAATGGCTTATTATTATTTAATTTAATGATCAAATTATCCCAGACTTGGCCACTGGAAGCCATCTCCTGTATCCTTTTGACTCACTCCCACCATTCCTTAAGCACTGCCTTGCATGCTGGCGCACGATGGTCAGTGGTAAATTGACAGACCTTGGACGTTACAAAGCAATGCTGATTAACAAAATACTTGAGAGGCAATAAAGTTTATTAATGGAGACTCAGCCCAAGAAATCAAGAGATTCAGGGTTAATTTTTCCTTAATCCTCACTTACTGTGTAATTTCACTTCCATTTTAAACTCAAGCCTCATGGTAGCTCAGTTTTGGGGGGATTTGATGGTAGAATTTAATAAGATCATGCTCGTGAAGGCCTTACCACTGTGTCTGACACATGGTAGACCCAAAAGTCAAATACGTCCTGAGCATCAACAGGAAGGGTAATTAGAAATAAAATAAAAATTATTATTCCTTTTTAAAAAGGTACATTCATATTTAAGGGACACTCTTTGCCATTATGGTCACCAGACCTTAAAAGAGAGATCACAGATCTCATAAGGTTAAAGCAAGTGTAACTGAAATGGTTAAGAAAATAGAGTATTTTGTGTATATGTGAAAAGATGGGTACAAATATGCACAATGAAAAATGCTCCATAAAGGACAGATGTTTTTATTTTCTCCTTGATTGGTTACATTAATTTTGTCATATTGGCCCTTTGGTGTTTTTTTTCCCCCTACCCATTTTCATAGACTTGATTGTAGTCAAAAAGACAAATGAAACTTAATAACAGAAACATCTTTGTTCTGTTAAGTTACTGGTATATTATTATAATATTATACTAACAACTGTAATTATTAAAGCCTTTAGTAAAGTCAAAAGTACTTTATTAAAAATTTCTTAATCTGACAGCTTTTTTGAAACACTCTTTATTGGAGACGCTGCCCTATTCCTATCTCAGGCTGTTTCCAAAGCCCCAAACAGCAGGTAGCAAGCCACACATCACCATTCCCTCTGGCCAAAGACAAATAGACAGTTTGACCAAGTTCAATTGGACAACTTGACCAAGTTGAACCAATCTGACTGTTTCCTAGGAATTTTGTATTGAAATAGAAAGAATGTGGAAAGTTAGCTACAGGTGTTGGGCTAATGAGACCATTTAAGTTTGAGGCTGGTCAGTCATAACACACTTTGCATATTGACAAGCAAGAAGAGAAATCTGGCCTCGGGGAGAAAAAATATGATATGCAAACGTAGCACGTATGAGCAAAGCCAAGAGAGCAGTAGTGACAGTAAAAGCCAGAGAGTAAGATGGCAAAAAACAAAAAAAGAGTGAGACTGTCCAAAAGCAAGAATGAGAGAGGGAAAGTGACAGAGAGAGAGAGAGAGAGAGAGAAAGAAACATATTGCATGCACAACAACGGGGATATAGAAAGATGGGAAGAGAATGAATACTTTTGTTTATCTAAGAAAAAGAAATGGTCTTGTAGAACTACCACTGGATAAGTTTAGCAGTAGAGCAACAGCCCGAGGTTTGGTAAGTTTCTGCTACAAAAGGAACTTTACATCATTTGTAACACGGTGTGATGGTTAATTTTATGTGTCAACTTGGCTGGGCTAGGCGCCCAGATAGTTGATCGAACCGTTATTCTGGATTTTTCTGTGAAGGTGCTTTTAAAAATTTAAATTTAAGAAGAGAATAAAATTTAAATTGGTGAACTTTGAGTAAAATAGATTACTCTCCATTATGTGGCTGGGCCTCGTCCAATCAGTTGATGACCTTAATCCCCTAAGCAAGAAGGAATTCTGCTAGCAAATTGCCTTTGGACTTGAACTGTGACTCTTCCCTGGGTCTCTACTCTGCCAGCATACCCTGTAGATTTTGGACTTACCAACCCTGCACAATAGTGTGAGCCAATTTCTTAAAATAAATCTCTTTCTCTTCTCTCTTTGTATCTCTCTCTCTCTCTCTCTCTGTCTGTCTCTCTCTATTGGTTCTGTTTCCTACTTGTTCAGCACAAATATTTAGCACAGATAAATGGCTGTGTTTAAGACTTACGTAATGTCCCAAACTCAGTTTTTGTGTGAAAGACTTTTAAAAAAAAGTTTTAAATTTTTCTTCGTATGTAAATACAATTTTAACAGGTATGGTACAGTATGGTAGGCTATCTAGCGAGGTCTCTAGTACATGATTCAAATTCTCAATTTCAAAGCCTTTTAAACTACTTAAAATGACTGCTAAGTTTCCTACATGTAGGAAAACTTTGATAATTCAGATGACTTAGAGCATTCTCTTGTGTTATATAAAGGTTTTTTTATTGTTTTAAATACAGCTTTTCTTGAAAAATAGTGCAAACTAAAAATCAATAATGGTCATAAAAAGAAGTATTAATAGTAGCAGGCACTATTCTAATGAATTTGTTTATTTGTTCAACATAGCTTTTCAGTGGCCACTCTGTGCAAAACACTGAGGTAGGCACTATGCTTGCATTAAGATAATTATAACTACCTTGGATTTTATGTTGTTTAGTAATTGAATAGAGTTTGTTATAGATTATACCTTTCCCTAAAATCTTATTTATTTTCAAAAATGTGCTATTGAATTTAGAACTAAAGTACACTTCTTAGGCCATTTTGTTCACTAATTTATTAATAGTAACCAATAAAATAGTAGAAATCAGAAAGCATTCTAGATCTGAACAAAATCTCCCTGGGGTATAGTTTGGTCTACATGAGTCTGAACTGCACACTGAATTTTAGATTCTTGATTTCAGGCTAAAAGAAGACTGATAGGAGAATATGAAAAAGTAGCAAGGGAGAAAATTGATGGGTGAGAAACATGGAATGACATGGAATAATAAAAACTAGAAAAAAGAAGGAAACAGATTTATACATAGCAATCAATGGCTTATAAAATAGCTTTTAAAGTGTGTGAAACAGGAAAATTCAAACTAGTCATTGTTCTAAATATTATGAATGTTTATAAGACTGGAGGGTCTGGGTACAGAAACTCCATCATTTTGGTATTTTTTTATTATGCCCCAAATTTTTAAGCTATGGAAACACTGCATCAATTGTCACATGAATAAAGTGTATTCTTCTGTGTGTTTGGTAGTATTTACAATGTAACATAACAACAAAAACCAATCACACTCAGATTTGGTAACTTTATTTGAAAGTTCATATGAAACAGAAACTCTATAAAAACTCTGAGTTTAATTTATAATCACCAGAATGCTCTAATGCTTTGCTTATTTACAAGTGAGCTTTATTTTTAAGGCAGGACTAAAGTTACGAGATCCCAAACCAAATATATGGTTTTAGTTTATTCAGTGTAAAAACTGGTCATCATCTTATCAGACAGGAAGTTATTCAAAAACCGGTATGTCTCTATTCTTAGTAACTCTCTTTAAAAAAGGGCTAATTTGTTCTTGAAGATGCTCACTACCTTCTAGTGATCTCCACCTTATTTTCTAAGTGGGTATAAGTAATATTGTTCCATTTTTTTAATTTCAGAATATTATGGGGGCACATTTTGGTTACATATAATGCCTTGCCTTGCCCAAGCCAGGCTACAACTTGAGACCTTGTGTTTTGTTTTTATTTAAATGATAGACTAGTCTAAATATTCACAAGGCACAACAAAGAAGGGCTTCATGGCCCTAATTTACAAAAAGCACCAGCTAATTTATTAGAAAATGAACCACAATAGAACAATGAGCCAAATACATGAACAGGCGATTCAAGAAAAGTCAAAATCTCCAATAAATATAGAAAAATATGCTCCTCCTCTCAACAATGTGTTACTATGCCCATCCATCATGTTGGCAAGAGTTTCACAGGGTGGCACCATCCTGCTGGTGGGGGTACAGGGAAGCAGGCATTCACTCGCTACTGCTCGGCACGGGAACTGCTTTAACCATTTGCAAAAGAAATCTGGCACTGTGTGAAGATTAGTCAGGTACATACATAACTTTGGTTCGGCAATCTCACTTTTGAAATGATATCCTATGGAAGCGAGGTTTTTTTCCTATGGCTCAATCCACGCTGGTGGCAAAAACAAAAACAAAAGTAAAATAAAAAACAACAACAACAAAAGGGAATGCTCATTAGTTGGGGAATGTCTGGATTAATTATAGTGCATCTAAATTATAAAATATGCTGCTATTAAAAACAATGAATTAGGGCTGTATTTGTTGACTTGAATAAATATATCTGTTCATTATGAATGAGCAAGGGAGAAAAGCAGATTGAGGAATACTAAATAATGTATCATATCATTCCAATTCTTAATAACAAAAGCACATATATGTATACACATGTTATATATATATGCAAGTATATACTTGTGTGTGTGCATACACACATATATATGTGCAAACATACATGTGATTGTATGGGCAAGGAGAAAGATGTGGAAGAATAATACATCCCAGGTGCAGCAAGCAATGCTGGTTCCCACCTAGATGCCCTGGATCCTTCAGCAGCTTTGTGTGCCCATCCCACCTTCAGCAAGCTTTGCTGCTGAGATTCACCTGTGACATTGAGGAGATTGCTTTTGACACTGCAGCTAACTCATTGATATGAAAGCTGGAAATACCTTGGAATAATGGCTTTTATACTGGGCTGAGTACAAAGTCTTTGCCTCCAGGCACACACACTCCCATGGCATAACTTACACTCCAGAGCTTTCTGAGAGACTTCCCCTGAAATGACACCCTTGCCGGCTTCTTCCCCATTTCTATCTTTTTCCTTCCATTTTATTACTGGTTTCTCTTGGAAGCAAATCTTTTTAAAATCCCTTCCACCTAAAACATTGTCTTAGGGTCTGCTTCTGGGACAATTTGACTTAAGACACCAGGCTAACCTTGGTTACCTTTCAGGTATAAGGAATGTATCGATTATTATCTATACGTGTTTGTATTGTTGCATTAATTACAATACATATGTCTTTTTCATTTAAAAACAATAAAAACATTTTAAAAGAAGAAACAAATAGCTTTCAGTATCATTTACTTCTTATGCTTTATTTGGAATAGCCAAGAAAGAATTTCTCTTTTGTACCTTCTTATTCATCATACACAGAGGTAAATGCGTATAACTTTATGTCTACACCACCACCTGATGTCATATTGCTGTATTTTTACTTATGATTTTATGCCAGAGTATATCAGAATAAAGCAAGGCATTCTTTACCTGACTTCATTTTTTCTTGCTTTTAACCACACAAAAGAATCAGAAATGAAGTTCCAAGGTTCGCTTTACTTCAACTTTATCACTTGCAAGACAGCAATTCAAAAAGCACTTACATTTTATCATCTTACCCTTTCTTCAACCTCCCATTTCATTTTCCCCCTATTATTATCAACAAATAGCTCATAGAAATATTTTGTAAGTGAGAATGTCTAGAGGCAGCTTTGTTTTTAACTATGATTGTAAAATTCTCACGCAGGCACATCTATTTCCCAGTGGTTTTTCTCTGAAAGGAGTTCTAAGACACTCTCCTTGCCAAAGAAACTGAGTCATCTTGGCACACAGCCTCCAAATTCAAGCTCTAGTCAAATACTTATGCTTAAAAAAAGTACCCTTTTAGAACAATGGCTGTCTAGAAATAGTGACCTCCTAAACTGGAACAAAGAAAATCTGATAAGAAAATTGTATTTCTCAGAGTTTCCATTCTCTCCTAGGTTCAAACTCGAGCAACTCTTATTCTGAAATATGTAACCACCAGGGCAGGCACAAAGGAAGAGACATCACTGATTTACTTTGTTAACCACCTTTTGTAATGTATAACTGCTATTTAATTGTGTCCAATATCATCACAGCATATTTTACATAGTATAAAACATTTTTAAGAAAAAACCTACTCTAGTGGACAATTTTAAAGGAATTGGAATTTTCTTCTAACCAAATATCTGTATGATATTTTCCTCCAATTTGATGAATGTGTTCTTATCCAGGAGGAAATATTTTATAACTAAAAAAAAAGATCTGATGTACATAGATAAAAGCTCTCCAGATGAGTTGAAAACCAGTAAGTAGAGCAGTTTACTAGCATATTTATAAACTATTTTACAAATGAAGGAAAATGTATTTTAATATTTTTGGCATCCAAATACATGGACTTATGCTGTTCTGTCATGATGCATTCTGCTGAACTGATGGGTGTTATTTCTTTTGGACACAATCCCAGTGAACATGATATAGTGGAAAGAGAGTATTGAGGAAAGTCTAACAAATGTAGATATTTGTAGATAGATTCAGTGTTTATGGAAAAATTTCTCTTTCAATAATGGATTTGTTATCTCTTTTAATTTTTTTAATTGGGATATGATTTGTCTACAGTAAAATACACAAATCTTCAGTGTTCAGTTCAGTTTTGGTAATTATATGTACTTGTGTAACCAGCAAACCAAAACAAGATCTAGAGCATTGTGATCATTCTAAGAATTTCCCTCATTCTGTTTTTCAGTCAATTCCACCTCAATGGAGCCATTCACTTTCTGACTTTCATATCCATAAATAAGTTTTACCTTTTCTTAGACATTATATAAATGGAATCATGCAGTATGTATTCTTTTGTGCCTACCTTTCTTGTTTAAAACGTTTTTGAAAATTCTCCATGTTGCTATGTGTGTCGTTAGTTCATTCCTTTTTATTGTTGAGTACTATGGTGTTCCATGAATACACAACAATTTGCTTGTCCCACCTTCTCTTGATGGGCATACAAACTGTTTTTGCTATTGTGATTAAATCAGCTGTGGACATTCATGTGCAAGTCTTTATGTGGACACGTTTTGTTTCTCTTGGATAAACATCTGGGATTGGAAATGTAGGGTCATGGGTAGATATACATTTAAATTTTAAAGAAACTGCCAAACAATTCTCCAAATAAGTTGCATTATTTTACATTACTATCAATGATATGTGACAGTCTCACTTACTCCATATTCTTGTCAACATTTTTTGATATCATCAATCTTTCTTATTTGAATGTTTGTGTAAAGGATTATTTGGTGGGGGGACTTTGTATCTTACCGTCATAGGATCTCTAGCAAAGGTTGAAAAGAAGTGTGAATGTGAACATCTTAGCCTTATTTCTAATCTTAGGGGAAAAGATTTAATGCATTACCAGCAAGTATGATGTTAGTTGCAGTTTTTTGATAGAGGCCCTTTATCAGATTGGGGAACTTCCCCTCACTTCCTCATTATCTGAGAGTTTTGAACATGAAATGAGTATTGAAATGGATGTAGATTTTTGCCCAACATGCATTTTTTGTATTTATGATCATGTGGGGTTTTTTCTCCTTTATTCTAATAAGGATTGATTGAGTTTCAAATGTAAAGCAAGTCTGGCAATGCTGGCACAATCCCCACTTGGTCGTGGTGCTCTACTCTGCTACAGTATTGCTGTATTTGATTAAATAGCTATTATTTGTTAAGCATGTTCATAAAGACTTGTGTTTTCTTGTTATCTCTTAAGTTTTGTTATCATAATTTTGGCATATTGGCCTCATAAATTAAGTT
>RJWJ010039417.1:0-14473 GCA_004363605.1 Indri indri | reverse complement strand
TCTTTACTGTGAGGCTAAGATGATTCCTAATATCTTTATTAAGCTAGAGTTGGGCAGGACACCAGTACAAGTCAGCCGAAAGTAAGGGCAGAGAGCAGAAAACACTTCAAACTCAGAGCACACTCGTATTTCTGTTCCCACCTCAGAGCCAGAAACAAAATCAGCACCGCAGAACAACAGATCTCTAATTCAGTGGATCTCAATCCCAGGTGCAGAGTAAAATCAACCAGAAAGCTTTTAAAATATGTTAATGCCTGGTATTGGCCCCAGTCTAACTGAATCAGAGTCTACTACTTACTAAACATTCAGTTTATATGTACAGTTCATATTTGTAATCAAATAAAACTTACGATAAAGTTAAGCTGGCACATTTGATAATTGGCAGTATCATTATTGTATTATGCACTAATTTAAAAAAAATGATTAGATGGGAGTTTTGACAAAAAACCTCATTGACTCTCCAACTTTTTCTAACTTGAAGAAGAGTGAAAAAGCATCCAATTCTTCTCCTGCTCCCAAAAAGCAGATGGTGTGCTTGGATGGGGTTCACATAGGGTAAGGAAGATGGCCCTGTTAAAAACAGGTCCGGGGAGCACCAGCTCTCTAAGGAAAAAATCTGAATGTGCAGAAGCACAGAGGTTGAAAATTGGTAGGGAACAGAAGAGACATAGATGTCACATGAGGGCAGGGACTATTTGCTTTATCTCTACTGTATATAACATCGTTTAGCAGAGTTGATGCACAACGATTTTTTTGAAAGGATGAACAGGGTCAGCTGAAAGGACTAGTTTTCTGAGCAGGGCTGAACTCAATTTGCTCTGGGCAAAGGTGTGGACATGTCAATGGTCCCTGATGACATTCACTGCCCTGGTAATCTGACTCCACATTTATGCTCCGGACACGTCTTTCATACCACCCCACCCCGCTTTTCCTTAGCCTCTTTCATCTGAATCTCTTCCCAATCACTTCACTGAACCTGCTTCCTCAAAAGTCAATAATGAATTTCTAATTCACAGATCCAGAGCCTTTTGACAAGGGTCTTTTTCAAGACCTCCCAGAGTGCACTTAGCACTGTCAACCCTTAGCACTTCCTCATGACCCTCTCTTTTTCCTTATCTTCCTTGGCACTATTTTACTTCCTGCTTCTCTTCCTTTCTCTCCGACGACTTGTTTTATTTGCTGCTTTATTCCTCCTTCACCTTCCGTGAGTTTGCACATGGCTTGGTCCTTGCCCCTTTGTCCTCTGCGTTCATCTCTGCTTTCTCCCCCAGAGAATTCATCCAGCCCCACGGCCTCAGCTCTGAGCCCTATGTTGATGGATCATACATAAATCTATTATCAATAATTTCCTCTTTTCCATCCTGCATTCCAACAACTCCAGATCTCCAACAACTTGTACATTGTTCATTTCACACTTGGAAAATCCAAAATAATTTATAATCTTTTTTTGAAAGCCAGGTTCTCATGTGCTATGGACTGAATTGTGCTCCCCCAGAATTCATATGTTGAAGCACTAACCTCACCCCCATGTGACTGTATTTGGAGACAGGCCTTTATGGAAGTAGCTTAGTTTAAACGAGGTCATAAGGGTGGGGCCCTGATGTGACAGAATTAGTTTCCTCATAGGAAGGTACATAGAGAGTTCTCTTTCTCTCTATGCCATGTGAGGACTGAGAGAGAAAGGTGACCATTTGCAACCCAGAAAGAGGACCCTCCCCAGAAACTGAATCTGTCAGTACCTTCATCTCAGACTTACAGCCTTCAGAACTGTAAAAAAAAATTCTGTTGTTTAAGCCACCCAGTCTGTGGTATTTTGTTATGGCAGCCTGAGCTGGCTAACACGGCAGTCCAATTTCCTTGTCTCTTTCACTGTACTTCTCTTAGCAACTCCAGCTTACTACCTTGACATCTTTTTTATCTTCATTCCTCACTCCTAAGTGTCAAGCAAACTTTTCTACATTTTATCTCTTGTATTTGTTTGCTTCTCTCCATGGTTCATGCTACTATGCTAATCTAAGCACTTACCACTCAAATGTGGGCTACTTCAGTAGTCTACCAGCAGAGCTTTGCTTCTGGAATAGCCTAATAAGCTCACACTGGACCAGCTATCCCACAAGCATTAACCGTAAACATTGAGCAAAATAAAAAGAAAATTAAATAAGAACACTGAAGAGTGAAAAACGACAAGCAGATTCTGAAAAGGAGACCACACTTGGAAGAAGAGGAAGATATTGGACACTTCAATCCAAAAGCCATAAAAGGGTGAGGTCCCCCTTTTATGGCTTTTGGATTGAAAGCAGGCCTCAGGCAGTGCTGCTAAAACTCTAACAGAAACATGTAGTCTTTCTGGACTACAAAACTAGTAGACAGAGTTTGGGACAACCACTTCTGTGAAAAAGAAGAGGAAAATCCCAGAAATGAAAAATCAAAGGAGGGAACATTCCAAATTCTATGTATAAACTGTTCAAATCTCTGGATGACCTGGAACCACACATGTGCTTAGCCCAACTAAAGATAAAAGAACTAAAGTAAAATTTAAGCTGACACCCAAGAGACAGAGTTTTCTGTTTGAGTCCAACCAATTTTGCTGCTTGCTAAAACAAACTAACAATCAGTACTTTTTGGGTGAATAGAATAGATTCAAGAGACTCCACACTGGAACATTCATGATGTCCAGTATGCAATCCAATATTATGTAACATACAACCCAGAAAACGTGACCCATTCTTAAGAGTAAAGACAATCAACAGAGTCTGATGCTGAGATGATCCACATGTTGGCAAACAAGACAAGACAAACAAGAAGTACAAAGACCATGCAGAGCTGGAAAAGAAAAAGTGTATCTCATGGACACTTGACTATTGCTGGCCTCTTACATTTGTCCTGATCACATAGAAAATTTTGCTCTGATTTGAAGAATACTTGGACTGTCAGTTAGACTGTTGCCTTTTGAGGAAGTCTTTTCTGAAGGACCACTCTCTGGGTGTCTGTCTTTACTCCTGTGACTGGAGTCAATAGAGGCAGCTGAGTTGTCTCTGGGCTCATGTGATCTAATATCTGCACCTCATGTATGAGCCATTTGCAGCCCAAATATTGAAGAATCCAGCATCTTTAGAAACTATTCCTGGTTCTGTTAATGAATTTCAAATACCATTTCTGGTACTGAACTTTCACTGGGAACCAATGTGGAATTACAACTTCAAATTTAGAAGTCCCATAGTTTAAAGACCAAGCGTGGGGGAGACCTGCAGGTTCGCATTCCATACTTGACTGGATGTCTGCCTTTTGTAATTCATCATGCACAATTTCACCCTTTTTCCAATTGTCATGGGCATGATAATTGTGCTGTTTGCTGACAATGTAACCCATACGTTGAGTGACAGGGGTGATTCAGGATTCTTCTATGCCTAGCAATCAGACACTGTGCAGTGAACATGGTAGGCAGATCATCTGGAACCCAGTGTACTATGTTAATCTCTTTGACCAATAGCATCTCCAGTATCTGGCCTTCCCGAGAGTAGAGTTACTGCGTCCTTTCTCTGAGGGCAACTCTGAGCCCGGCTCATCCTTTAATTATCATCCCTTTGGGTTCCTGAGGCTCCACAGGAAGAAGAAAATAACTATGATTTTTTGACATAGTTGGATGTGAACATTTACATTTGGAAGGGAAAACCTGAATCTGCTCTTTGCATTTAAACCTCATTTGGAATTATTGAGTGTTGATGGTTAGTTTATCCCCACAAAAGTGGATGACATTGCTTAAGGGAAAAAGTAAACTCTTGAACCTCCAAACCAAAAGATTTCAGTATTTCTTAATGAATTAGAGGAATCTTAAGAGTCTAAAACTGTTGCTTCCTTTTTTTTTTAACTGAGGTATGGTTTTTTTTTGTTTGTTTTTTGTTTTTGCTTGGTGGAAACTGTTGCTTCCAATTTAGTTGACTCTCAAATTCAAGGGAATGTTCTCAATCTCTTTTTACTCATCTCCACAAATAAAATAGGTGATAGGATTTTCAAATTCTATGAGAAAAAATGAAATTCAATGGTGTATAACTTCTTAACATCCCCAACTTAAATTCCTCATATTTAATAATTAGGATTTTGAATGCTATCTTATTATCAACTACTACACATTGTGATTTCTTGGATCCAGCCAAGATGCAAGCCTCGCTGAATCTTCAGACTAATCACACATCTAACTAGAACTTGTACTGGTAAGACTTGTAACTAGACAGGCACACTTCATTGAACCTCCCCTTTATTACATACTAGGATAGGATGCACACACAATTGTGTGGCCCCCTTGTCTGAGCTACCCGTGTGAAAGTGCTTGCAAATAATACATCAAAAGTGTTGGAGATCCATTGACATCTGCCTTTCTCACTGAGCACAGGCAGAAGGATAAGCTCATTCTACACCATTTCATAGCAGTTGCCATACCAAAAAAAAAAAGTCTGTCATTAAGATAATTTTTAAATATGTGTGAAACCATGACTAATTTATAATTATGCCCAAAGGCAGAAGCAAAAACATCTGCACACATATATTTCAAGTTCAAGTGAAATGCCTTTAAAGTAACAGTTAGGAAACCTTTACCTGTTTATCTGATTTCATGCCTTATTAGGTACTAAAAGAGAAGCAAACAGTCTCAGATAGGGTAGACAAAAAACAAAGAATAACATTGCAAAAAAAAAAAAACGACCTAAAAAAATCAGTAACACATGATGAGGATGGAATTTAATAATCCCACCTTCTAAAAAGGGCGTTTAAGCAATTCAGTAAAGAGCACAGTATCAGCTGTCACGGAAGAAAACTGCGTTGTGCTACAGCACCCTAGAGTTTCCTTGGGACAGCCAGTTCATCCACGGGGACACACACAGCTCATTTTCACTACTGCTAGAGACTTTCTAAGAGCCATAGTCAGGTGAATTTCCAGCCTTTAGAACCTTCTTTTTCTTTTTGTCTGCAAATAATCTGGATACGGAAAGCGTATGTTCATTTTAGGGACTATGGGGAAAATACCACAAGAATAGTAACTGCCACTTTGTATGGTGTGGTAACAGTGGCCAAGTGCTTGGATGCTATCTCACTGGGACCTCATGGACTATATACAAGGTGGGTGTTCCCACCCCAGGTGGCCCAGAGACAATTTGGTGGGCAAGGGGAGGAGTCAGGATTTGAACCCAGCATGTGAGATCTCAAAGCCAGCACTTGCTCCTGCATCCCTCCCCAACTCTTAAAAGCAGTTGGCTTCGTGACATCCCCGGTGGCCAAACACCTTTAGCTTTCTGGCCTGTTATGGGTGAATGGCTTATAAACCCTTGGAGTTTGGCTCTGTTTAAAAAAATTAGCATATTTAGTATAGATTATATTGAAAGGTCTAAAAAGAAATTGATGCTATTCAAATATTTATCCTGCCCCACGAAAATATAATTCAGTCTCTTATTGGCTCACACATGCTCAATTTAATTTTAAAACTCCTAGTGAGTCTCTGTGAGCCAGTGGCTGAGCTAAATGCTGAGTTTACAATGGCAAAAAGGGCATGGTCTTTGTCCTTGAGGTGCTTACAGGCTAAGGAGGGAATAGAGACTTCAAAGTGATCAATTTCATTACCTAGTTTTATAAGTAATGCACGAGATACACAGAAGTTACTATAGATAGAAGAAGGGCTCCCTGCCTGGCCTGGAATGTCACTGGAGGCTTGCTAGAGAAGGATGTTGAATAGAGGAGGGGAACTACCATACAATAGGCCCTTTATCGATAACTTGAATGACTTGCATAACCAGGAACAGGGGCCAGAAGAAAGGATCAAGGGTGGCTCAATGATTTAGCTCAGATGATTTAGCTCACCGGGGCTGGATGGTGGAGTCACTGTCTGAGATAAGACATTGGATAAAGGGCAGGGCCAGAGGGGACATTTTCAAGTAGGTACGCTTCCCCTGCCCTTGTCGGCTCTTCCCCAACACAGCTGATGGCCCGGGAGGGGACACCTGATCCACACTGGACCAGTGAAGCAAGCAACGGGGAGGACCTGAGCTGTTTTCAGGGAGCATTTCCTTTGCAGTTAGTGCTGTGGCAAGGCAGTCACATGCCAGGCAGTCTATGGAGAATAGGGCAGCCAGGAGTAGTAGGATAAATCCATCCTTGTAAGGAGAAGCAAGGGCATGAGGCAGACCACACAGGGCAGCAGAATGGAGACAGAGATGGTGGCTGCGTGGCCCTGCGTGAAAAGGAGGGACAGCTTCGCTGCCTCCAGGCACCTGTTCCTTCAGGTCTGGGGAACTTATGTGTTCTGCCCTTGGATGCCAGGGAAAGCTTTTCATTCAATAAACTCTTATCTTTAGTTCAAGTGGATTTTTGTTTCCTACCCCTGGATATATACGAAGGCTGGGGGGATGAGTTCATTTTTAGACACGTTACCTCTGACATGCTATGTGCAGAGATGGGCAGCTGGTGGCCAACAGACAAGTCCAGGGCCTTGGAGGGACTTTATGATTAGACATAAAGATAGGGTACTGGTTTCCAAACCCTCCTATTTCTCCTAATTGCTAAGCCAGTCCTATTTTTTCCTCCTCCTCACCAGGTGCTATGAAGAATGAGAAATGCCATGAAGCATGGGGTCTGTCCCTTTGATGAGCCCTGTGAGTAATAACCCTGCCCTGCCATATCAAAGAACCATTATGAGGATCAAATGTCACCAAAGGGCTTAGAAAGAGAAAAGACCTGCATGTATAGAAGGTTGTATCTTCATCTCCCACTGATACAAGTAAGCAGAAAAAAGATGTCCTAAGGCAGGAGTCCCCAACCTATGCTGAGTTGTATAATTATTTCATTATATATTACAATGTATATAATAATAGAAATAAAGTGCACAATAAATGTAATGCACTTGAATCACCCAGAAACCATCCCCCCTCAACCCACCTTATGTGGAAAAGTTGTCTTCCATGAAAACGGTCCCTGGTGCCAAAAAGGTTGGGGATCACTGTCCTAAGGAAAGTAGAAATACCACCCAGAGCAGGGCTGGAGAAATGGTTGCATATGTTGTGCCTTCCATGTGCTTCCACTCTGCTTAGCACTCAGCAGGCATTATCTATTTTTAGTGTTCACAGTAGGACCATGAGCAAGTGTCATTATTATTTGTGTTTTGCAGATGAGGATACCAGAGTAGGCACCACCGGGATTCTTCATTCTCCTGGCCTCTACTCATACTCCTGCAGTTACAGATGGGACTGACTGTGTTGGCAGCTCTGTCCCTGTTGGAAGGGGTAGTTGAGAGCTCATGGCTTGTTCCACGCACCTGGAGCCAATCACAGGAACGCTCTAGGAATCAACAAGTGCCCACAAGCAGAAAGGAGGGGATCAAGCCACCTTAAAAACCTATTTCCACTTTCGGAACCATAATTCAACCCAGGAAGACCAAGGGAACCAACTTCTCACCTAGACAACCCCTTCCGCCCTCTTGTTCCCCACCCCAAACACCGGTCAATGGTGCGGAGGAGGGTGGGCCTGACATGGGGAAATGTTGAGGAGCTGAGGCCTTGCAGCTGGGAGTGGCGTGCGAGGGTGCAGGTGGTGGGGAGGGAAGGAGAACAGAGAGGACAGCCCAGAGCCAGAGCCCATCTGCAGGGTCCTCATCAGAGGTGCTGCTCTTCCCTGCACTGTCAGGGCTGCTGGGGTCTTGCAGGCCTGAGTCGGAGGCTGTTGTTCTTGGTCCCCTAAGCTCTCACCCTGATGGTGGTGGACCCTGTGCTGAGGTGACAACAGTCCTTTTGGAAAAACTAACTAAAAACCCCTTGACTTCTCTAAATCTCAATTTTACTCATTTGCAAAAAAGAACAATGCCCACCTTGCAGGAATGCCATGTGCACTAAATGAGACGACAATGTAAAGGGGTCATGCAAACTGTAAAGGACCACACTCCTGCTTGGCTATTGCCTGGCTATTCTTTGTGCAAGCTGATAATCTCTCCTTCCAATGATAGCACATTTAAGGAAAAGTATTTATTTTTTAGCGACCAGAGACAACATGTATTATGAGTTATAGATGCATAGGTTGCCTGGGCCAGGTGGCCATGAAATACTCTAGGCTTTGCAGTCACATCTCACCATAGTCCTCAAGACTTTGTCTCAGCACCATGTTCCTATGTGTGGTTCTCTCCATCTGCAGTTTTCCATTATTTGTTCCATTGTAATCCATATATTGAAATACTACATCATATAAAACCCAGTGTAAGAATATGATACGTTTACCAAAACATTGTTTCTATCAAGAACAATCAAATTAAGGCAACAACTACAAAATTAAAAACAAAAACAAAGACTCCACCAGAGTCATATTCTACAGAGCATTATTCCCTGAATAAATTCCATCTTTGTGGCTGCTGCCAATCACCCTAAACAGTTAATGAACAGAAAAATGCTCATTTTCCTTAAGAACATATACTTGAAAGATGTATAGTAACATTTCAAAACCACACTTTTCCAATAAGAGGACCAGGAAATTTAATCTTTCTCTTTTACCAAATATCTTCATCGTTTGATTAAAAAAAAATTCCTTTCCAGGAAAACAAAAAGTTTTAAATTAGATGTACATTTAAACACATGAAATCTCATAAAAAATAAAGAACATTATTTGGTTTTTAAATGTCTTAAAGTTGGCACCCCACCTCTGTTTCAATACTCTTTGGTCAATTTGTCCATTATCAACATTTTTGACTGGATAGAAAGATGGCGCCTGCTCCCTCTGGGTCCTGTTCAGACCTAAGCAAGGTCTGAGTTGGAGGCCTGCTGGACTGGAGGATGCTTCATCTCTGAAACCAAGAAAGAAGAGGTGTGTCAGGGGCCGTTCAGCAGAAGCCATAACCACTCATCATCAGAGATTCTCTCACAGCATCTCTGAGGGTAGAGGCAGCCCA
Organism: Indri indri; assembly: GCA_004363605.1. Taxonomy (NCBI): domain Eukaryota; kingdom Metazoa; phylum Chordata; class Mammalia; order Primates; family Indriidae; genus Indri; species Indri indri. Next base: position 5,559 of record RJWJ010039417.1, on the reverse strand, counting down.
TAGTAAACATTATGGTCTGTGTCCACTTTTAAGCACCACGTTAGACTCATGACTAAGAGAACTGAAAGGAGGACCCTCTGGGATAATCTCACCCCGTGGTTCCTACCTACTAGGAAGTAGACTGATGTCAGGGCATGGTGCTATTTTCACCATCTGTTGTATTTTCAAATGGTTTTAAGGTAATTCTTTCCTTTATGAAATGATGGTGATCATAGAATGCACCTTTTTATGTTAATATTCTTATTTGGTAAAATGAAATGGTTAACTCTCTCAGGTCCCCTCCTCTGCTGCCTGCCATTTTGGGGACATTTTATTGCTTGTGTAATCTCACTATCTGAGAACCACACTCCACTGACTTCTTCATTTTCTGAGTGATGCAACTGAAGTCCAGAAGGTAAAGTAACTTGCTTGTGGCCACAAGTTAGTTAGTAGCAGTGCCAGCATTTGAACTCAGTTTTTCCACCTTCCTGTCCAGTGATTTTTTTTCTACCAGCTTCAACAAGAGGAACAGCCAAAAAGCAACTGCAAATATTCCCACCTATTTCATATGCCTATCATCTGCTTAGGTCTGAACAGGATGCCAAATATCCTGCCCAGATGTGGCATAAAAATCCTTTTCGAAACAACATACCAGGCAACCATTCGCCATTAAGTGGAATTTGCACTCAAGTTGAAACCCATCTGTTATCTCTGTTCTAGAATGCCATTACAGACCCTTTAGAAGGGACCTAATGCATTATTTATTCTACTCACTTCATTTTACAGTTGAAGAAGCTAAAACTAAAAAAATTCAAACAAATTTCTAAGGCTAGATGAGTAACTAGTATCACAACAGAGGTTTGAAATCAGATATTTTGAAACTTAGCTTCAGGGTTCTTTCTTACACCAAGTTTTCTATCTTTATTAAGCACTTCTAAAGGGTTTAATTAAATGGCATATTCTCATGCCTCTTTCTACTATCATTCCCACTTGACAATATCTTTGTCAAGTGACAATATATTTGACAGTAAGCAAATATAACCAATAAGCATTTTTAACCAAATATAACCAATCAGAATTCTCTTCTCACATGCAACTGTGATTCTGCACCAGAATAATTTAACCTAAATACAAAACAGCACAATCCTTAAAGGGAGTCAGCTGCTTACTGGATAGAGTGAAAAGTCTCCACTTATAAATCCTTGAACGAGTAGTGTTCCCAGTCTTGGCTATATTTGAAATTTGGCTTTCTTAACCAGGCTAACAAAGCTTCATATTTAACACAGGACTGTTTTGGTCTGGGAAAGGAAGATTTGCTCAAAGATTACGATACTTCTAACATCAGCGTGAATTAACAAGGAGTTAGGTACCATATTACTTTTCACAATGAACAGATAAAGAAACAGGAATGCCAACATTTAATATAATCAATCCACGTTAGTGGTAGAACCAGGAACAAAGCCCAGATTTCCTGGCAGTCCAGACAGTTCTCATTTACTTGAGAACATTATAAACTGATTTGCAGTGGAAACGAGGCTGCCTGTTTTCTTGTAAGCTGTGCCTAAGGCAATATCAAGATTCCAGTCAACTGAAGGGAACTTCCAGCTCAAAAGTCCTACTCATCCAAAACCGCCTGGAAATTACTTTGATCTCTCTTTGAGATTCACACCCTCCTTTTGCTGGGAAGGAGTAAAAGCCTGCAATGGGAACTTCATCAAAAGTCACTTGTCCAAGAGTATGCTTTTATGTAGATATGCCAAAACAATGTTCAGGAGAAATCCTTCAAATAAATCAGTTGGTAGAATTTCCAGTCCAACTGTACACCATCCCTTCAAGGCTACCTTTCTCCCTCCATGTTCCAAATATGCAAATATTCTAGAAATAAAATGACTTAAGCCAGGTCTCTCTAACATATTGCTCATCAAAGAGAGGGAAATCTATTAAAATGAAAACATAGAACAGATTTCACCAAACATCATACTCTTATTTTTTAAATTGATGAATGATTGGTCTGCAGCAAATAGTTAACCTTAGAAACCTTGCAAAAAGTGTTGAATATGGCAAAATCAAATCAGAGTGCCTGCTGATCCAGGGGCATAGATTTGTTAAAATGGTATTTTTGATTTTATAAATCCTGTTATCATTCCTACTCATTGCAGAAGTCAGTCATTGAAAATCAAACAAATAAAACTATCCCCAAACCTCAGAGCTTTTAACTAGCACCACAAAATTTTTCTACATACTTTTTTCCCGGGTGCTATCATAGCGTTCATTATTCTCAGGATACTATTAAAAACTTAGAAAACTCATGTGGCAAGAATGTTTAGCAAATTCTATTGTGAAGGCCTCCAGAGGAGATTATAAACTAGTTACTGTAAGGAATCCTAGGCAAATAAATAAATAAATGATAAATAAATAAATAGTTTTGGGGAAAGCAAAGGAGCAAACGAAGATACCTTTTCTAAACCATAATTTTGAACCCTGAGCTCCAGGAGTCCATTTCTACTTGTGTCATATGTACATTTCAACTGCTTGTCCCACAACCTTTTATATAAGAACTCCCTGCTTGGGACTTCCCTAATGACTGAAATCAGTGTCTAAAAGGTGGTGAATTGAAAACAAACGTATCTTGATTAATAAAATTTTGCAAAATGTCCTTTACTCAAATATTAGAAATACCGTACACGCAATCTAGCTGAGAATGGTCATAGTTTTCAAAGAATTTTAATCCCCAAATATCATGCTACAGCCATTGTTGGGAAAGCACAGAATCAAAAATAAGGCCATTTATGAACATACTCACTCTGGGGCTGGTTCTGTTTGTGTGACCAGAGCTGTCTCTTTGGGGCTTTCAGAGGACTTTAGTCCTTGAGTGTTCTGCTTATATTTTTTAATTAAATCCATCAGAACAGCCTGGTGCCCAATTTTCTTGACCAGTTGCTGAACCATCCGATCATTAAGTGCTAGAAGAGCAGCCCCACTTACTTCTTCCTCTGGGAAAAAGAAAGAAAAAATTAGTTTTCTGTATGGCTTCCTGGTAAGACACTGTAAAACACAGGCACTCTGAACAGGCAAGATTATTTCTGGTGTTCAAAAGATCATCGAAACTTGTCCTCTGCAGTTATAAAATTATCCGTATTTTTGACAAAGATAGAACTCTGATATTGCATAATTCCAAATTGATGTCTGCTCCTAAGAAAGTATCAGAACATGGAATCACAAAAAAACTTTTTATTTTCACATTAACACCTTCCCCATTCTAATTCTCTCTAACAGGCATCCTTTTTATATGGAAAAAAAATATTCTTAGGAAATTATTCCTAGTAATATCTTCCAGCTACTATTCAATACGTATAAACCCAACACTGCACAAAACACATGCTGCATAATTTAAGAACAAAAGCAATATGAAATGCATATGTCAAATATGTAGTTTAACTAACTCTTAAGACTTTGTTTTACTTGAGTTCTTCTTGAAATACTATATTCTCCTGTGGGTGTTAGGTTCCAATGGAAACTGCTACAGTCAATAAAAAAAAGGAAAAGTCCCCTCCTGCAGCAACTCCCTGTCCACAATCACATGCACACAGACATTGGGCAACAAAAGTGATTTTCAATAACAGAAGACATCAGAAAATCTGGGCTGCTCAATTAAAATTTCTTGAAAATGTAAACAACTCACCTTGAAACCTATGAACTAGCTCTCCTAAGTTTTTCTCCATCAGCCAACTGCAGACCTGATCAACTGACCAAGTTTCCATGGCTGTATGCTGTAAATACACCTGTAGAGTGAGAGAGCAGAAGATTCTCCAGCTTTTCTTTCTGATTGTTGTTCTTAATCAGCTCCTTCCTTTGCTAGATTCCTTTGGACTCTCAATATTAAGCTTTTTCAAAAATCACTATTTTTCCAATACACACTTAAAAGTAGCTAATAAAACAAATACTCATTTTAAAAAGAAGACCGATTTAAACCTATTTCCTAGTCTCATTTTTCAAATTTCTTCACCTTCTCCTACTTTTTTCCCACAGGCATCCCTGGGCTTTACTAACAGCCAGAGATACACAATGGCACCCAATCCTGTACCATTAACACTCAGGTTTCTTCACAAAGAAAAGAGAGGTGTGAAATTCACCACTACCAGGCTCTTCAGGAAGTGGTTGACATTTACAAAAGGGGTGGGCAAGGGAGGAAGGGGGGAAGGATCAGATAAAAGCCTGACAGGTACTTAGTAAACCAAGGCTGGTTAACCCCTTGCTGCTCCTAGCTAGGAGAAAGAGCTTCTAACTTCCTGCTTATCATTGCTTTGGTTTAGCAAGAGGAGGAAGTAGGACCCAAATATCTCAGAAGACTCTGAATGTTTCTGTCCTTCCTTTCAATAATACACGTACACATTCCATTCAGTTCTAGAACTTTATTGATCATCACTATTATGATTGGTAAGGTAACTAGGATAAACCACCATGTTGACTGAAAACTTTTTTTTTTAATTAGCAGATTTAAGATTGGAAAAATGAATATATTAATGGTTGTCTAAGTGAAAGAAGCATATACAGACTTTGCAAGATATATTCTTTAACTGTTCAGTTGTTTTTGCATGCCACTCTTCCCTAACCACCTAGTAAACTTAAAACAAGTGTACTCACTTTAATACTTTTTCTATTTTCCCTTAGGCAACTCATTCCTTGTTTTTATAATTCAATACAAAAGACTGGGAGGAAACTGAAAAAAAGACTTAAAACATTTTCGTCTTTTAACATTATTTACATTTGCAGCTTTCAAACTAAATAATATACATTTACTTATACTGTAAGATATTCTATAAAGACAGAAAAAAGCTTTTGGAGAAATGAAATCGTAAGGAATGATAAAACTATTTATGAGCTCATGTATTTCATTGCTGCAAGTTCTAAAATAAATATTATTGTATTTTTCATTTTGTATCTTTAAATAACGAACAATTATCAGCATCACAGTTAGAATGGTGGACAGGGAAAAGATGTTTACCTTTCATACTTGACAACTTTGAAAAGATAGCCTTCAAAAATCATTTCCTATAAAATAAGTACACTTCAAAGTAATAAGCCACATACTCATAGGTATTCACAAACACCAAGATGAAAAATTGAAAACAAGGGTTAAATATAGAAGAACGTCTTTCTGAATTACAGCAGTGGATTTAATTTGCTATGACAAACAGTAGCCATAGAACTCCTCCCCTAGGCTAAGCAGCAATAGCAGGGTGTGAAAAGTCATTATTTGCGAGATTCTGGTGTAAATTAAAAATCACACCTTTCTGTCACACTTCTAGTTTCCTTGTGAAGACTAGGACTTAGAAAAAAATAGAAAAGAAATAAAAAAAAAAAGAAAATAATTCTCTGAACTCTAAGATTAAAAGGTATGCAGAGCAGAAGATAATGCCTCGCAGCAATGGATGGATAAAAGGAAATTTAAAAATAAAATGAGTATTTGGAAATGCTCGTATATTTTACAATTTGAAGATTTTTACCCCAATTCTACTTCTGAGAAAAACAAAACAGTTATTAAATTCTAACCTCATACAACCATAGTAAAAAAAATAT
>RJWJ010039416.1:0-14485 GCA_004363605.1 Indri indri | reverse complement strand
GAGGCGGGTGGATCGCTCAAGGTCAGGAGTTCGAGACCAGCCTGAGCAAGAGCGAGACCCCGTCTCTACTAAAATATAGAAAGAAATGATCTGGACAACTAAAAAATATATATATAGAAAAAATTAGCTGGGCATGGTGGTGCATGCCTGTAGTCCCAGCTACTCGGGAGGCTGAGGCAGTAGGATCGCTTGAGCCCAGGAGTTTGAGGTTGCTGTGAGCTAGGCTGACACCACAGCACTCACTCTAGCCAGGGCAACAAAGCGAGACTCTGTCTCAAAAAAAAAAAAAAAAAAAAAGGTGATGGAGAATTCTTAGAGTTGGTCCTTGAGTAGGGGAGAAGAAATGAGATTACACAAGTGGAAGGGTGGACCTGATGTGGACATTTATTTCCTCATGTTGAAACGTCAGATGACTTTGACTTTACATCAAAGATAGTGGGTAATTTTACAACCTTTTACACAGTGCTAGAATTTTTTGAGGACTTAAAAATCATTCTAGAAGGTTGCTAGCAATGTTTAAACATCCTGTATCTGCAGGTAGAATTTTAATTATTATTATTTATTTTGTTGTTTTGTTTTGAGACAGAGTCTTGCTCTGTCTCCTTGGGTAGAGTGCAGTGATGTCATTGTAGCTCACTGCAACCTCACACTCCTGGGCTCAAGCAATCCTCCTGCCTCAGCTTCTTGAGTAGCTGGGACTATAGGCTCATGCTACCATGCCTGGCTAATTTTTTTCTATTTTTAGTAGAGACAGGGTCTTGCTCTTGCTCAGGCTAGTCTCAAACTTCTGACCTCAAGCAATCCTCCTGCCTCGGCCTCCCAGAGTGCTAGGATTACAGGCGTGAGCCACCGCACCAGGCCGAGGTTTTAAAAGTTATTTCTATCCCTTCTAATTCTTTTAACATTTATATATTCCCTTTTTTATCCTTTCTGTCCTCATGGTTTATTTAACAGTTAAAATATTAAAAGTTGGAACTTCTTTGATAATATAAAAAACAATGTTGACTACTTATTTTAAATATTGATGATGGCAGAGATAGATTCATTTAATGATTAAGTTAAGAAAGTGATTGAGACGTGTGGGAGTAGCCATTAGCTCCTCTAAAGATTGTCACATGGGGGTATGTGGATGAAGTGTTAGCTGAACAAAGCCCCGCGCTTCCTAGATGGTGGGGACAGCTCATTCTTACCTGAGTTAATATGGCATTACACAAAGGAACACATTCCTTGTTACCTAGGGTGCAACCACATGCAACCATTTACATATTAATTTGTATAATAATTGTGTATGAAAATCCTCAGATTGGAATTGTGGCTTTAGGAATCTATGTAGCGACACTGTTGCAGTCATCTAGGCCTGAGGAAATAAGGGCCCGAGTTAAGATTGTAGTAGGAATGAACTGGAAGGGACAGATAATGAACATTAAGAACGATTAAATTACATAAGTCAGAGCCTATAGAACAGTGGTTCTTAAACTCAGGTGTGCATTAGAGTCATGGAAAGGTTTTTAAATAGATTGCTAGGTTTTTAGAGTTTCGATTTGAGCAGGTCTGGAGCGGGGCCTGAGGATCTGTGTTTATAACAAATTCCCAGGTGGTGCTGTTGCTGCTGGTCCAGGGACCACACTTTGAGAGTCGCTACCATAAAGGTGTGTAGGCTCTTTCCCATCCCTGCATTCTCTGTGTGTAGTAGCAAGTCAGAGCTAGCAGATGTGAAATAAGCTATTCTAATTGTTGTCTTTTTTTTTTTTTTCCTTTAGGCCAAGTAATGGTGGTAAGAATAACTCAGCGTGTAACATTGAAGTAGTAAACTCAGTGGATATTGAAGAAAGCATTTGGTCCCCTAGGTTTGGATTGAAAGGCAAAATAGATGTTACGGTTGGTGTGAAAATACATCGAGGATGTAAAACAAAATATAAGATAATGCCATTGGAACTTAAAACTGGCAAAGAATCAAATTCTATTGAACACCGTAGTCAGGTATAAATCTTAATAAGAAAATTGAATAATGTATTTGAAATATAGTCTGCTTTAAACATTTTGGTTCAATTCAGGTCATTTTAATTTCAGTTTGTGTAGTACTTTTCAATTTGTTATACATCCAGGGTACTCAATGTGTTTTATAAATATTAATACATACATGTTAAAGTAGAAATTTTTCTCTAGCAAAGTAATACAACAGTTAAATTTGTAAGGTGGTGTTGCTAAATTTAGGCTGCCAAACAACCAGTCTAAACAGATGCTCCTAACGAAAGGGTTTGTTAAATACATTTCTAGACCTTACCCTTAGAGCTTCTGTTCGAGTAGGTCTGAACTAGGGCCTGAGAATCTGCATTTGTTACAAGTTCCTAGGTGATGCTGGGAAAGAAAAATAATTCTTGGTCATGTAAGTTATGGTAGCCAAGTATATTTGGAGATTTTTTTTCCCCTTGGAGTCTCATTCTTTTGCCTGAGCTAGATTGTAGTAGCACTATCATAGCTCACTGTAACCTTGAACTTCTGGGCTCAAGTGATCCTCCTGCCTCAGCCACCCAAGTAACTGGGACTACAGGTGCATGCCACCATGCCTGGCTAATTTTTAAAATTTTTTGTAGAGATGGGGTCTTGCTATAATCTGTTGCTCAGGCTGGTCTTGAACTCCTGGCCTTTAGTGATCCTCCTACCTTGGTCTCCCAAAGTGCTAGGATAACCAGCTTGGACCACCAAGTCCAGCCTAATTGGAGATTTTACGATGCACTTTATTAAAGGTTCTGAAAAATTTAAAGTAAAATAATTTCTGTTAGCTATGTTTAATCTAGTGTTTCCTAAATCTAATCTACCATAGAGCTGTTTTTACATGTAACATTTACTTAGGCCATTCTTCAGGAAACATCAGTGTAAACTCATTCTTTTATTTCCAACCTTTATGTGATTATATGATTTTCATCTAAGATGAAATATAGAACTAACTGTGTCTTACCATAATGTTAAATTCAAGTTTTTCATCTTTTTTTTTTTTTTTTTTTAAGAGACAGGGTCTCACTCTGTTGCCCAGGCCTCTGCACCTGGCCTTATCATCTTTTAAATTCATGTTTCTCTGTGATAAACATAAAAATGTTCTGTTGTCCTTCAAAGTTATTTTAAATTTATATTAAGTATAGTGACTTAAACCAAAGTAATTAACACAAAGTTGTATTTTGTTTTCTAAATATTTCTATTCCCTCTGCCCATCTCCACATTGGTAATCTATGGTATGTTCTCACAGAAACTTTTAATTTATTTAAAAATTTTTTTATTTTTATTTTTTGTAGAGATGAGATCTTGCTATGTTGCCCAGGCTGGTCACTTTTGGCCTCAAGTGGTCCTTTCACCTTGGCTTCTCAAAGTTTATGGGCATGAGCCACCACCAATTTTTAAATCTGCAATGATAAAACTAAAAGATAGTGATATTATTCTATTTTTGTGACATAATAAATTTAAGGTAATAGTAACAAATAACAGAGCACTTGTAATATAACTTCAATTTCCTTTGCTGAGCAGATTTTATATAAAATAAGGTTCAGATTTAAAGTACTGAACTGTATAATCAGGGATTAAAGAGATTTTCTCTATTAAATCTTTCTTGCCATTCATAATTGTGTACTAAACATTAAAGCTTTTCATGCAAGCTTTTCAGTTTGGGAATGAAAATTAAGGTAACCTTGTCTCACCTATTTTTGAGGTTTACATACATGTTGGAAGGGGAGCAAAACATAGGTTTCCCCTATTGTTATAAAAGAACTTGAACTTTTCACTTTGGTAATACAGAAATGGCTGAAATTACAAACTGAAGACTTGCCTAGATTAAAGCCATCTTGAGGAAGGAAGATCATGCCAAGATAGAAGAAAGGCTGTTTTCGAAGTCAAGATTTGAAGAAATGTGTTTTATGTATGAGACTAAACATTTTTTACTTGATTTTTTGAAATCACAAATTTTAGTGAACTCACTTTAGAATGTGAAGCAGGAGAGAAATATAAAAACATATCAGCATCTAAAGTGGTCTAGATTCAAGGACTGTTTTTTTTTTTTTTTTTGAGACAGTGTCACACTCTGTTGCCCGAGTAGAGTGCTGTGGCGTCAGGCTAGCTCACAGGAACCTCAAACTCGTGGGCTCAAGTGAACCTCCTGCCTCAGCCTCCCGAGTAGCTGGGACTACAGGCGTGCGCCACCATGCCCGGCTAATTTTTCTATTTTCAGTAGAGATGGGGTCTCGCTCTTGCTCAGGCTGGTCTCAGCTCCTGAGCTCAAGCGAACCTCCTGCCTTGGCCTCCCAGAATACTAGGATTACAGGCGTGAGCCACCTCACTCGGCCAAGGACCTTTTTTCATTTAGGTTGCTGGTCTAATTTGCTGTGCCTTTGAGGCAAAGAATATTACTATATTTAATCTTCTTTGGTTGGAAGATTTATTTTCACAAGAAGAAAAGCTACAAGAAAAACTTTTAAGAATAAAATACTAATTCTTGTATGGAAAAAACTGAGGAAATTTGCTAGAGCAAGTCTCAAACAAAAATGTTAGTGTTTGTATTGCATATTGTGCAAGAAAAAAGACAACATTGAAAAATTAATTATGGTAGTTCATTACTGAGTTATATAAATGTTGAGGATAAAGAAAGAAGTAAAGTTCCCCTCTTAAAAGATTTGATTATTTTACTTTGGTAGTTAAAAAAAAGTTTAAGAAAGCTTTTTTTAAAAAAGCTTACATTATAAACTAACTTTAGAGGCTGGGCGTGGTGGCTCACACCTGTAATCTTAGTACTTTGGGAGGCTGAGGTGGGAGGATCAGTTGAGCCCAGGAATTTGAGACCAGCCTGGGCAACATAGCAAGACCCTGTCTATAAATTAAAAAAAAAAAGCTGGGCAGCTGGGTGTCATGGCATATGCCTGTATTCCCTGCTGCTCAGAAGGCTGAGGCAGGAAGATCTCTTGAGCCCAGGAATTCGAGGTTGCAGTGAGCTGTGATTGCATCACTGTACTCCAGCCTTGGCCACAGAGTGAGACAATGTCTCAGTCAGTCAGTCAGTCAAACAAACTATAGTTAAGGAAGACCTTTATTTTATGAATGGATTTGTTTGAAAAGTTGATTTGTAATTTAGTAATTTGGCATTTGGAATACATTTTCCAAAGGAAAAATATTATATGGAACTGGGATCTCCAAACCAGTTTACAAAAACCTATTTAACTTGTGACATAGTTGAATTACAATAATAATATAGAATTCAGTTCATTTCAGATATTTTCCTCTTTTATTAAGTTCCAAAAGCAGAGTCCTGTGTACCTTTTCCTTCTGTCTCAGTTGCCATGGAGGGAAAATGTAACATGAAAGGACCATTAGTTTTGGATGACTCCCTCCCTTGTCCATAGCCCCAAGGCTCGCTCCTGTCATTTATACCTTCATTTTTAATTTTTAAAAGTTTTATTTGGTTGCAATGCTAAGTAAGAAGACCTCCCAAAAACATGTTTCATAGACTCAGAAATTAAAGGAGTAGCCATTCATAAGATCTTATGCATATAGTTGAATTTAGGAGATCAAACTCTGACATGATTATTTCCTAAGCACTAAATGTTTCCACATTTTACTTTGTAGACATTTGAGGTTACCATAAATATTTCTATAAACGTCCTCGAACATTGAAGCATGTGGTATTTATTTTCTTTGTGACATTTGCATATTGAGATTTCTTCTTTGTTGCATTCGCTGTTTGCACAAACACCATTATTTTTTTTTAGGAACAAAAGAGCAAAACTTTTTGATTTTTGTAAACCTGCCAGGGACACTTAATGATGAATATATGGATATAATTAATATTTTTGCAGCAAATAATACTTTGTGTTGTCTATAAATTAATCATTATATTTTAAATATAGTTTAGAAAACAGGTTCTAATTCTAATTATTAGACTTGTTATTTTAGAATTTTATGATTTAAGGACTGGGCCTTCTTAAATTGTTAATATTTGGATCTTGGAGATCTATTGGAAAACAAATTAGCTCATCTTTAGGTTGTATATGACTCCAACTAAATGACATGTTTTTGCCACTAAAGCTTTCTAATGTGCTAAAGGGACTATTTTTAACTTGTTTTAGATGGTTTTTCTGAAGAACACCATTAAATGTAAGGCAGTTAATGACATCTCGTGCTCTCAAAAGACAAACGAGTTAGTCTTACTTCTCACAGTAACTATGGCATTTAAGCATTTTAGTGTTCATTTAATAGGGAAAATAGTGTCTAAAAACTGTTAACTTCAAAATGCAAAACATAGCTTGATTAATTTCCTTTTTAAGTTATTGGAAATCTAAACATATACTGTCTAAGAAAAATTCTCTATTTTTCTTCATTGTCGTAAGTAAAACTGAAAAGCATGAACTGTGTTTGTTTTGTGGAAATTAAATGTTGGACATCAAATTTGTCATTTCTTGCTCAATTTGGTTCATGTTTTCAAAATGGAAATGGCATCATCGATCTTTTGATTTTAAAATTACAGCATGTGTTCACTGCAAGACAATGTAGGGAAATACAGAAAGTTGTAGTTTTGTTTGAGAAAATATTTGCTGTTTGTGCAGGTTGTTCTGTACACTCTGCTAAGCCAAGAGAGAAGAGCTGATCCAGAGGCTGGCTGGCTTCTCTACCTCAAGACTGGTCAGATGTACCCCGTGCCTGCCAACCATCTAGACAAAAGAGGTTGAGCTGTTTTCTTTCAACTGTACTTCTCTGCCTACCACCCCACTTCAGCTTTTGGGGATACATATTTATATTTGGCAGTCTGCTCACTGCACTTGCTAGGTGTGATACAGATTGTAATTTTCAGTTGTATTTTTTTAAAAGAATTTTTATAATATACTCATTATGTCAAGCTCTATAGTTGAAAACCTTTTAAAAGGTTAGTACCTTTGAAAATTTGATTATACAAAAGTTTGTTTTTAACTTCCTGTCATATAGTAGAGCTATTCTAGTTAGCTCTATTTATCCTCATCATTTAGCTAATAAAACACCAACTTTGCAATACTTACTAGTTATTAGATATGTAGTTTAAAAAACTTACCAGGGGAACAAAAAGTCAAAGGAAATATACCAAAACGTTAACAGTAGTTATTCTAATATACTGGGAAATATGAATGTCGTTCTCTACTTTTTAAAATTTTCTTAAATTTGAAAGTTTTACTTATATAATGAAAAAGATTTACGATATTACATAGGTAAAAAAAAGAAGATGTATGATAAATTTTATTCCTTAAAAATACACTCTTTTTTTTCCCATAGAATTGTTAAAGCTAAGAAACCAGATGGCATTCTTTTTGTTTCACCGTATTAGCAAATCCGCTTCTGGACAGAAGACACAGCTTGCTTCTTTGCCACAAATCATTGAGGAAGAGAAAACATGTAAATATTGTTCACAAATGGGCAACTGTGCCCTTTATAGCAGGTAAATATTGTCTACTAAAAGCGTTTTTCAATTAGAGTATGAACTCAATATTTAACATTGGTTACATGTTAAATCTGGTCTGGCAATTTTAGTTATTTTTCTTTTAGATTTTCCTTTCTGCATAGTGTTTCTAAAATGAAGGGAATAGAAGAAAAAACACAGTTTATGTTTTCTTTTTAGAGACAAGGTCTTGCTCTTGCTCAGGCTGGTCTCAAACTCCTGAGCTTAAACAATCCTCCTGCCTCAGCCTTCCAGAGTGCTAGGATTAGAGGCTTGAGCCACCGCGCCTGGCCTTCTATTTTCTAACAAGCTCATTTCCTTAGGAAATAATAGAGTGCTTTTAAAACTTTTTTCCAGGGCCAGATGCAGTGGCTCAGGAGTTTGAGATCATGCCACTGCAGTCTGGCCTGGGTGACAGAACAAGAGCCATCCCTTACCAAAAAACAAAAACAAAAACTTTTTCCAAAAGTGGATATTTTAATCTTGCTGCATCTGGTTTCTGTGAAGTGAAATAATTTTAGGACTGTGGAATCTGGTTAAGAAAGGTATTAATGGTGCTCATTTCGGCAGCACATATACTAAAATTGGAACGATACAGAGAAGATTAGCATGGCCCCTGCGCAAGGATGACATGCAAATTCGTGAAGCGTTCCATATTTAAAAAAAAAAAAAAAAGATATTAATGAAAGACACTTTGGGCATCCCAAGTCTGAAAACCGAAAATCCAAAATGCTCCAAAATGTGCAAATTTTTGAGCACCAACATGATGCTCAAAAGAAATGCTCATTGGAGCATTTCAGATTTCAGACTTTTGTATTAGGGATTCTCAACCACTATGCTGCAAATATACCAAAATCTGAAACATTTCTAGTCCCAAGCATTTCAGATAAGGGATACTCAACCTGTACAGGCATTTTGAATTCAAATTTTCTTAAATGATACTTCAAAACATTTTCCATTTCTTAGTTGCTATTTTAATTTCAGACCTTTTGTAGTTAGATACAGGGAAATTGGTTTTTCCAGTTAGACACTTTGATATGACCCAGTGAATGGGCCTGTCCTATTTATGTGTGGCTAGTTTTCTACAAATGGAAATTTTAGTAGCTTTCATGAACAGCTGTGTATATTTATACCTTCATAGGCCAGTGAAAGTTCTGAAGGGCACAAAAAGTAGTTAGATGTAAATATAGACTAGGAAACAAGGTCAAATCTGAGCCAAAGTTCTAATTTGGTCTGAAAATGCATATAAAGTACTTTTTTTTTTTGGTGAAATGGAGTCTCATTCTGTTGCCTAGGCTAAAGGACAGTGGCATCATCATAGCTCACTGCAGCCTGAAACTGCTGGGCTCAAGTAATCCCCCTGCCTCAGCCTTCTGCATAGCTAGGACTATAGGCACAAACCATTATGCCTGGCTAATTTTTCTATTTTTTGTAGAGACGGGGTCTTGTTATGTTGCTCAGGCTGGTCTTGAACTCCTGGCCTCAAGTGATCCTCCCACTTCAGTCTCCCAAAGTTCTGGGATTACTAGCATAAGCCAGCATGCCTGGCCCACATAAAGTACTTTTAAAGTAGTCTTTCAAAGGATGTCTTAATTGCAGAGGACTATGATCCATGTCTTGGCTTGTAGCTCATTTCTTTGAAATCTTAATGTTTTATTTTCATTGTTTGCTCTTCTATAACATGTTTGTTTCTATATTAAAATGTTTTAAGTTAGTATTAACCAAAATCTAAATGATTTTGCATGTTTTCATGTTTTTTTTCCTTATGTCATTTAGCTGGGTGTATTAATTTTTGCGATTTTGAGAAATACTGTTGTACAAAAAGCCAAAACTTGCAGCATATGGGAATGAAGACTAGAGTATACGAAACCGAACTTAAGTTGTTTAGGGTATCGTCAATTGAAGGCAAAATAACGCAGTATTGAGTTTCTTACACATTTTGTTTTGTAAAAAACTATATGGTTTGTAAAATATTGAAATGACATTTAAGGAAAAATAGATGCTGTAGTTGTACGTTATGATGATCATATATGTGTACTTATTTTAGAAATACCTAATTTTATAGCCAGCCAGTGAAATGGTTTATAAACATTTAACCTGGAACTTTATATTTAGAGCAGTCGAACAACACACGGATGACAGTTCAGTCCCAATTGTCATGCTGCCCAAAGTAAAAGAAGAAACCCAGCATCTGAAGCTTGCACACTTAGAATATTTCAGGCTTTGGTGTCTAATGTTAACACTCGAGTCACAATCAAAGGATAACAGAAAAAATCACCAAAATATCTGGTTAATGCCTGCTTCAAAAATGTAAGTGGTCTATTTAATACAGTAAAATTTCAGTATTTTGTCTTAGCTAGTGTGGTGGAATTTGGAATGCTACAAATACAGGTTATGTAGCATGTTAAAGATTTGTGATTTCATTTATTCATGACAACTCCACATGGTTGTCAGTGAATTGTTTCCAAGTAGAGCACCATTTCTACGAATGTTGTGTGCTACAATCATTGTTAGTTTATATATTTTCTATAAGTTAAATATGCCTTAAGAAGTCTTATTTTAAAAATGTTTAGTAAATTCTTATTGGTCAGTGATAACATTATAAAACGAGTGAATTGTTACATACCAGTAGAATGCAGATTAATGATATTTTACTTAAGTTTTTAAATACTAGTATTTAAAAAAAAAACAAATGAATTTTAATACAGAAAACGAAGACAGCATGTTGCAAATTTATCGTTCAAAGGGGTATGTCTCTCTGAGGAAATTAGCGTGTTAACACTTCAAGAGATGAAATATTACAGCTTGTACAACATAATTAAAAAATGAAATTAAAAAATGAAATGATTATCAAGATAATGCAGGTCAGGGGATCAAAGTGAAGAAATTATTAAAAAGAAACATTATTAAAAAGAAATCCAAAAGGATGGAAGGATGCCTGCATCATGATCTCTCATTAGCGTTCCAGCGGTGCCTCTCTGTTGGTAAACTTGAACATTTTGGCAGACGTTCAAGCAGCTTTTTCAGTAAAAAGATTTTTACATGACTACATGCTGTTCTCTTGATTATCTTCTGGCTTGTTTTCAGCAGCCATTTCCCCTCCGAGGGCCACATCCTCCTCCTCCTCATGACTGGGACCCTGAGTGCGCCAATATTAGTATTTTAAAAGTTGATATTTTCAGTAAATGTTTGATGGAGATTCAAATTTTCTAAAGGTCAATCTCATTGTCTTTGTAGAACCCCTCCCTTTTTTTTTTGAGACAGAGTCTGCTCTGTTGCCCCGGATAGTAGAGTACAGAGGTGTCATCATAGCACGTTGCAACCTCGAAGTCCTGCATTCATGTGATCCCCCTCCGTCAGCCTCCTGAATAGCTGGGACTATAAAGCACCTGCCAGGATGCCTGGCTAATTTTTCTGTTTTCAGTAGAGACAGGGTTTTGCTCTTGCTCAGTCTGCTCTTGAACTCCTGAGCTCAAGCAGTCCTCCCTCCTTGGCCTCCCAGGAAGATTAGGATTACAGGTGTGAGCCACCTCTCCTGGCCTTAATTTTTTTACATCACATTTTGGAGAAGGTTATTATGATTTGTCTTTTGTAATGTTATGTGTGTCAGCACAGGGGGTCGGGAATCATTCCAGGATCAAAGTGCTAATAAAACACCTTTTTCAGAGATGGCAGCCTATGGGTACAAGTAGGAGAGTGTTCCCTACTACTTTTCTGTAAGTCTGTTGTTGAGAGACTAGTTAAAAATTTATAGAGAGAATGTTTATTTAGCATTTCAAACGCTTCACCATAAATTGTGGAAAATGTGAAAATGGCAGACTCAATATTAGCGTTAGTTTTTAGGGATCGAATGGACAATTAAATTGTGTGAAAATACAAATACAAAATACTTACATATGTGATGTAAACGGAATTTTTCTCTCTTTGTCCTTCTTCTTCATAGGGAGGAGAGTGGCAACTGCATTGGAAACCTGATCAGAACAAAACATGTAAAGACAGTTGGTGATGGACAGTATTTACATAATTTCCTACGTAAAAATGGTACCATACCTGTCACAAATCTAATGGCAGGTGACAGAATTATTTTAAGTGGAGAAGAGAGAACGCTGTTTGCTTTGTCTCGGGGATATGTGAAGGAGATTAACATGACAACAGTAACCTGTTTATTAGACAGGTAAGGAAACATTACTCTTTTTGGTAATAGCTTTATCCATACATAATTGACATAACATACAGTTAATCCATTTAAAGTGTACAATTCAGCAGTTTTTAGTATATCCACAGAATGGTGCAGCCATCACCACAGTCGATTTTAGAGCATTTTCATCACCCTAAAAAGAAACCCTGTATCCCTTAGCAGTCACTTCTCATTTCTTTCCAACTCCCCCAGCCCAAGGCAACCACTAATCTACTTTTTGTTTCTATAGATTTGCCTATTCTGAACATTTTGTATAAGTGGAATCATATAACATGTGGTCTTTGGGGATTCGTTTTGTTCACTTAGCATACTGTTTTTGAGGTTCATTTTCATGCTGTAGCACATATCAGTACTTTATTCCTTTTTTTTAATGTTGAGATAAAATCCACATAACATGAAATTGACCATTAATCATTTTAATGTATATAATTCAGTGGCATTTCATACACAGTGGCATCAACTTAAACACTTAGATTGAAAAGATCTGTACCTCATTTCTTTTTATGGCTGATGATTGTATACTGTTGTACAGATGGACCGCATTTTGCTCATCCATCGCCAGCTGATGGACATTTGAGTTGTTTCCACTTTTTGCCGTTATGAATAATGTTGCTGTGAACATTCACATACAAATTTTTATGTGGACCTATTTTCATTTTCCTTTGTAGTTACCTAGGTGTGGAATAGCTGGGTCATTCGCTAATTTTGTGTTTAACGCTTCGAGGAACTACCAAACTGCTAAACTTTTGTTTACTAATAGTGTATTAGTACATAGTTCCATAGTGTACTATGTGGCCATAATCTTATGTAATTCTCACAACCACATGTGTAGGAGGCAGCGTAGATACTACCCTGTGTTAGCTATAAGGCTTATTTCTCCTGAGCACTCTGGGCACTCATCATTTTGTTTGCTATTAAAAAAGAAAATGTTTTTTCCATTTATATTAGAATAGTTGATATGAAAATCTGTGGCAGAGGCCAATGTCCGTATTCACTAACATCCATATCGCTCACCATTCACATTCAGCTGGGCTGCATTGCCCACCCTTCCTTGCAGGCATGCCTCGCCATTTTTTAATGGATGGAGGTCTGCACTGAGGCTTAGTGACCGTAATGGTGAGTCTGAGTAACCATAATGTCCAGGCTTGTTTCCTACCAACTAGTAATTCTAGTTGAGTCATAACCAACCCTAGTCTGGGTCTCATGATATGGGCTTATGAGATACAGTATTCCTGTCATCTGTTAGGATTCCCTGCAGTCCCTTGCAGTATTTATTTAGTGCCTAGCATGTATTAGGTACTTTGCAAATCCTTGAGGAATTTATGATCTTGTGGGTAGACACTTATACATATTTTCAGTCTAATACGATGTATTCAAATTGATGGGAATGCAAAGGAGAGGCATTTAACCCAATTTTAGGAAGCTCAGGGAAGGCTTTTTGAAAGAGCCAATTCTGGACCTTCATCCTGTGGATTAATAAATCAGCCTTGTGAAGCAGTGTGAGATGAGTACGCCAGACCAAGTGAGCATGTTGTGCAAAGGCACGATGGCGTGATACAGTATGGAGCATTCAGGAAAGTGCAAGTAATTAAGTATATCTGGAATGTAAAATACAAGGATGGGATGATCGGAGAGGTCAGTTCATAGAAGGTCTTACGTACTATGTTAAGAAGTTTTGATTTTATTTATTCAGATGTACTGAAGGGTTTTAAACAGACGAATGTATATAGTACTTAGATTTGCATTTTTTCTGCGGATACCTTATGAAGAATTGAATTAATTAAGGGAGGCAAAACTGAAAGCCGAGAACAGAAAGCTGTTGTAGTGGCCTAGGATAGAGGCAATGAAGGCAAGGTGGTGTTGGCAGAGAGGACAGAATGACTTTGATAAGTATTTAGAAAGTCAGATTAGCTGGTATTTGGCTACTGGTTGGAAGCGCGGGTTGGGAAGAAGGTGAGGGAGAGGGAAGGATCAAGACAGCAGTGTAGATCCTGAAGCTTAGATGAGGAACCACGTCGGGGAGGAGTGTGAGGTCAGGCCTGCAGATGAAGATTTGGGATTTGGAGCCACATGAGCGCCTGGGACCATAGGGAGAGTGAAAAAGGGAAGGCTTAGTACAGCGGACAGGGGAGGGACTAGGGAACACTAGGGCTTAAGGGGCAGGTAGAGGAGTGGGAGAAGGCAGTAGGAAAGAGACCTGTACTCCAGTCTGGAGGAGGGAGTAGGGGAGGAGCCATGTGCTCAGGTTCCCTCTTGGGAGTGGTGAGCCCATGTTAGACTGCAAGGTCAAGTGAATTTTCAGCAAATGTTGCAGGTTCCTGATTATTAATTGCTTTGATTTTGGTGCCTTGCGCCCTCCCCTTCCCCCTTTTGCCACCAATCCAGGGCCTCATGCTTTGTCTTCAACTGGCAAGTGTTACTGAGAGGCTGGTAGCCATTTTAATAGCTATTCTGACCCATTTACTCTTTTAGCAGATAGCAGTATGTTTCTCATACAGACTGTGAGACGTGAAAAGCATTCGTGTGTATTTGTTTTGCTGTTACAGGAACTTGTCGATACTCCCAGAATCAACTTTGCTCCGATTAGACCAGGAAGAGAAAAATCGTGATATAGATACCCCATTAGGAAATCTTTCTAAATTGATGGAAAACACAGATGTCAGGTTTGTAACAATGAATGAATCCGAATTTCACCCTGCTTTTTAAAGGAATATTACTAAAAGTATATTTTTTCTTTTCAGCAAAAAACTTCGAGATTTAATCATTGACTTCCGTGAACCTCAGTTTATATCCTACCTCAGTTCTGTTCTTCCACATGATGCAAAGGATACAGTTGCCTGCATTCT
>RJWJ010039415.1:0-14484 GCA_004363605.1 Indri indri | reverse complement strand
GAAGGTGGGGAAAGGATCTAGGAGGGGCCCTGGCACATGTAGGTCTCCAAAGAACAGCTGTTCCCAGTCAGCCTGGGGTCACGAACTGAGAAACGGGGACTTTTCTGCACACAATGAGCAGCTTATAATATCCTTGACCACCGTTGTGAAAAGGGAACATCTTCTCAGCCATGAAATGGCCTAGAATGGAGAACAGTAAGAACTTTTATATTTTGATTACCATGGATCTGTAAAAATGGGGAGTTAACTGGGTCCAGTGGTTTGCCCTGAGGAGTGGGGGAGTTGTTTGTTTGCCTAACTAACAACATAAGAAAAAGAGAAATGAGAGCTCTGCCATCCATGGAGAAACAGGGTTCAGGCCTAGAGCCCAGAGTGGCCTTCATCGATTTTGAACGCAAGTGCTGTAGATGCCGGTGGGGTCCCTGAGGAAGGAGCTACTTGATAAATGTCTAGGGTTCGTTGAGGGAGGGTTGGGGACAAGGGCAACACATTCCTGCTCTGGGCTGGGGGCTGCCCATGCTGGCTGGAAATGTCATACTCAGTGTTGACTAAGGGAGCTCTGGAGGGAGGCTGTCCTCCAGGACTCTGGATTTACTTTACAGGGAGAAATACTGCAGATGCCCTGCTGACCTCTTCCCATACTGTCCCTTACCCCTTACCATGTTCCAGTTAGGATTTTCTCTTCCCTGTAGAAACTGTGTGACATAAAATATAGGAGATAAAGAGCCCGTATGGTAAAATGAGGGTGTGTACTCTATCACTCTCAACAGCAATTCATCAAGATACACCCTTTAAGAAATTGCTTCTGCAGCCAAGTTTTTCTTATGTACAGATGAGTTATTCCTAGAAAATTTTCCTTTAGATTTAATTAACAAAATTAAGAAAAACCCATGCTCAATGTCAACATTATTCGCTCTGTCAGAGTAGCATTCATTCCCTAGGGCAATCTGCACCACACGGAAGGCGCCTTGAGCCCCAACAGTGAACTCCCACTTGCAAGCACTTTGCTCGTCACACTGTATGGGGAACTCAGATAGGAGGGCTGCTGCTGCTTGTCTTTGTCTCTGGGAGCTGTTCCAGTCAGGGAGCTGAATGCATGCCTATTGAGCATGCATGTTGAGCATGTGTAAGTCCTTCCCATTCAGGTCTTCATGCCAGCGATTCGTACCTGGTCTGAAATGCTATCAAGCCTGACACTGACATTTAAACATAAATACGGCAATATGTTGGGGAGAGTCTTTTACATTTTCTGGGTCTTGGTTTTTTGTTTTTTTTTTTTTTGAGACAGAGTCTCACTCTGTTGCCCTGGCTAGAGTGCCGTGGTGTCAGCCTAGCTCACAGCAACTTCAAACTCCTGGGCTCAAGCAATCCTCCTGCCTCAGCCTCCTGAGTAGTTGGGACTACAGGCATGTGCCACCATGCTTGGCTAATTTTTTCTCTATATTTTTAATTGTCCATGTAATTTCTTTCTATTTTTTTTAGTAGAGACAGGGTCTCGCTCTTGCTCAGGCTGGTCTCCAGCTTCTGAACTCAAATGATCCACCCACCTCAGCCTCCCATAATGCTAGGATTACAGGCATAAGCCACCGTGCCCAGCCTGGGTCTTGGTTTATAACCTCTAAAATCTGAATGAATCGAACTAGTTGATTTCCAAGTTCACTTTGAGTTTTAACCTGATACTCACCATGCCATTAGTAAAGGATTGGTGACTGATCATTCAAGTAAGAAGAGAGGACAAACACAAACAATCTAACCTGCAGAACATGCTGCATTTCCCATTTCTTCAGCTAGTGTGTATGCTGCCCTGTGGGGACTCAGCCTGTTGGCTCTAGTGAAATCAACCCTCCCATCTTGTGCTGGCCAGAGACACATCCTGGCACGGGTCAGGTGCTTTCTCTGGCCATTTCTTATGGCTCCCAGCCCAAGGGCCCCAAAGAAAGTGAATACTGTGGAACGAAGTGCTTTCTGGATCCATTATAGGGCATCTGAGTTTCACACCTGACATGGCAGTATCTGATCTTCCTTCACAGCGCTGGGTGCAACCTTACTTTCCTGAGGCAATTTATTAATATTTCCTTGTGAGGCATTATGCAGCAATGTGAGTAAACTTTTCATATGAAAAGCTAACTTCCATAGTGAGGATAACTGAGACAAAAGGAATATAGAATGTTTTTGCCCTCCATAATAAATTTCTCTTAAAAATAATTGTTTTTTAAAATAACATATACATATATTTTGAGACAGGGTCTTGCTCTGTCTCTCAGGCCAGGGTGCAGTGGCCCAATCATAGCTTACAGTAGCCTCGAAGTCCTGGGCTCAAGTGATCCTCCTGCCTCAGCCTCCCAAGTAGCTAGGACTACAGGCATGTGCCACCACACCCAGCTAATTTTTTTTAAAAAAATTGTAGTAGAGACGAGGGTCTCATTATTTGAGACCCTCGTTATTTGTTGCCTAGGCTGGTCTCAAACTACTGGCCTCAAGAGATCCACCAACCCTTGCCTCCCAAAGTGCTGGGATTATAGGCATAAGCCACCATGCCCGGCCGAAAAAGAGCTTATATTTTCAAATTGTAATATAAAATTGGGGTCAAATGAAGTCAAAACACCTAGATACAATTAGATAACTTTCTCAATCACCTTTAAATATTTTCAATTACTAGTTAATATGACCTTGACTTTGTTCAGAACCAGCAGAACACACTCTTGCAATCTAGCTGAACCCTTTCCAAGAGGCAAAATCTTTTCTAGAATAAAGTTCAGGTTCTGGCACTCCAGCCTTTGAAATCTCAGGTATCAAATGTCCTTGGCAGGTGATTCTACTAATTTGTGATCTTCTTAGAGTGAGACATAGTTGACTGTTTTCAATTTAGCTCAAGAAAAGACATCAATTAGTCCACACTTAATGCTGTAAGCACTCTGGCTGTCCTTCATGTATTTTCTCACTTCAGTAGAAAAACAAACGAACAAATAAACAAAATAAAAGTAAAAGAAAAATAATTTTAAGGTATAAAAGAATTTTTTAAAAACATATTTTAAAAGACTTAGGATCATCTTTTCTGAATTATAGATGAGCTCTGTGATTCTCTCCTACTTACTAAGTTAAAACTACAGAATGGCATTCTTTATCAGAAGACGTTTTCAAGCTGTGCTTAACTCTTTTAAGGAAAACAAATCTGAAGAAGACTAAGGTGAATGAAATCGACAAGTTCCTTCATTCACTCGATAAATAACTCACCAAATATTTATTAAGCACCTGCTGGATGATAGGCACTGTATGGGAGGAGCTGTTGGGGGATAATGGGGCATCACAGAGAACAAATCCCCGCCTTCACGGAGCTTACGTCTGTTGTTGGGGGGCAGATGCTAATCCAAAACATCAAATGAAGAAAAGCAAAGTTGTGAATGGAAGTGCTTGGAGGGAGGATATCTTTAGTAGGGGTTGGCCTGGTAATGGAGGTCAGGGAAGTTGACCAGAGCAAGCAAAGTTTGAACTGAGATGTGAAGGATCTGCAGAAGTTATCTAGCCAACGGGGAGAAGGAACTGGTTGAGGAATGAGAGAGAAGAGACTTGCAAGTGGAGAAAGCACCCATGCAAAGACCTTGTCACAGGAAGGAGCCAGGGGGCACTGGAGGAACTGAAAGAACCCAGCATGGGAGGGGTAAATAGTGGACTAGAAGCAGCCCATGTGTGCACTGCTCTCAAGGAGAGGACTGAAAGTCGTAGGCACATACCTACCTGTGGATGGCTCTTCTTGGAAAGAGCATTGTAAAACTCCATAGAAGTGATGCAGGACATGCAGAGTGAAGGAGAAGGTGACGGTGATGGGGCAATTCATCTGGCAAGACTGAAGGGATCTGAGGGGAGGCATTCACACGTGGGGAAGGGCTGGAGGATAAAGACCTGGGGGCCTAACTCACCCCACAGACACTGCAGCCAAAGCTGTGAGGAGGCTCTTTCCACCACCATAGACCTCTGGACTGATCATGGAGCTGCTCTGAGTCCATGCAGAGACATTGCACTGGAGAGCAGGTGCAGCGGGGATCTGGTGGCTGCCGATCCTGGGTTTCTGCAACTGACGCCATCCTGGGCTCTCAGGTGCATGGCCCCAGGTCTGCTCCAGGCTTGGCTTTGAAGCAGCAGCTTTTGAATCACCCTAACTGGTCTGGGGAGGGAGCTGGCAGAGCAGACACTCCCCTGTGCCATACCTTGTAACTGGGAGCTTAGTGTCCTTCCCCTTCAGTGCAGGATCTGAGCAGAGGAGGTACCTCAAGAACCACAGGCACCACCTGGGAAGCCTTGGGTGGCTGTCTCAGCAAGATCTAGATGAGGGGAGAACCCTGGCCAGCTGGCAGCCCTGGCCTACCTCCATGATCCCTGGGCTGCTGCAAACAACTCTCACCCATGTGACATGGCATCTGCAGTCCTCACACTGGTGGAGCAGCCCTCTGACTGTGCGGCTCTGCCTCCAAGGTCCCCACTTCCAGTTCTGAGGGTCTTGCTGTGCCTGGGCCTGAGGCTCTGCCCCTGTGGCTCCAGAGCTCCTGCTGGGCCCATGACATCACCCACAAAATTCCAGTGTTGCGCCTGAACACCAAGACTCCACCCCTGAGTCTCCACCACTGCCTCTGGGCAGAGGAACTGCCCTGAGGTCCAACACTCTGCCACAAAACCCTAAGCCTTGAGCCGCCAATATACTATTACATTGCAGCCTCAGAGCTGGAACTGGGGACCTTGGAGGCAGAACCACACAATCAGGGGGTTGTTCTACCAGTGTAGGGACTGCAGACGCCATGTCACGTGGGTGGGAGTTGCTTGGACCTGGTTCAAGCAAATGCCCACTGCCTTGATAGGTTCATCCAGCTGTCACTGTCACCCACACGGGAGATCGTGGGCACAGCAATCCTCTACAAGGCCAGCCTCCATTGAGAGGGTCCCACCCAGCCCCCAAATCAAATTTCCAACAATGATCTAGGGAACAACGCACCACCCTGAATGAACATCATCCAGCACTGAGTTGAACTGGGGAATCACAGGGGAATGGGACAAAACAGAACAGCTGTGCTACAGGCTCACAGTGTGCCCACCCCTCCCCTGACAGGTCAACATTCCAGAGTATGATTCAAAGCCACCATCTAGGGACCTCCCCTTCTTCTAACTAAGCAGGAGGGTTCCCAGCAAAGGAGGACAGGTGCCCTGCAAACTTATTAGCCCTGATCCAAGAGAAGAGGATACAGATAGGAAGAAACTAGCAAAAGAAACCTGGCAACATGAAAAAACAAAACAATTCAACATGCCCAAGGTATCACAGTAGAGCTACAGTAGTGAACTTCAACCAAAGGAAATTCTCAAAATGACGGAAATGGAATTCAGAACATGGATGGCATATAAGATAAATGGAATTGAAGAGAAAGTTGAAAACTAACAAAAAGAAGTCAAAAATTTCAGGAAATCAATAAAAAAATGAAAAAGTCACTAAAGAGCTAGACAACACAAGAAAGGATAAAATTGGAACTTGAAGAAACGAAGGAGTCAAATAGGGAATTTCAAAACACAGCAAAAATCTTCAACAGCAGGCTAAACCAAGGAGAAGAAAGAATTTCAGAGCTTGAAGACAAGGCTTTCAAGCTAACATAGTCATTCAATGAGGTAGAAAAGAGAATTAAAAAAAAAATGAGCAATCACATGAATAAATATGGGAATACATGAAGCAGACTAATATAAGAGTTATAGGTATTCCTGAGGGAGAAGAACAAAGAGCAAAAAGCATGGAAAATCTATCTGAGGGAATTATTGAGGAAAATTTCCATGGTATCACCAAAAATTCAGACATCCAGATACAAGATAGTTATTGAACACTGGGAAGAATTATAGCAAGGGTAAGCGAGGAAAAGATGGTGGACCAAAGATACCACCAGCCAGAGTGTCTCTGTAAGGAGGAGAAATTTTAGATGAAAGGGAAAAAACAAACAGACAGACAAACATAGATCAGATCAGGTTCTGAAGGAAGGGTACCTGAACCTATGGGAGACTCCACAGGAAGAGGTTGCAGAGCAGAACTGGAAGGAGAAAGGCATCGATGGGATTAAGTCCAGAGAGGCTCAGAGACCAGCAAGAAGGGTAGGTGGATTGGCTAACACCCTCCTCCCTTGTGTCTTGGACTGTTGATGGGCTCCCGAGCTGCTGGAGAGACCTTCTGCCAAAGTGAGCTGAGAGACTGCTGCCACCAGTGAGTGGAGAGCTTCTTGCAGACAGGGCACCAGGCTTTCACTGACCCCGCCCCTGTGGCACCTCCTGCCCCACAGACCCAAGCTTCACTACCCACTGGGCACCTTTTCCCTCCCTAGGGGGCCTCTACTCCTCAGGTTCCATTTTGCTCATCACGGCACAGACATTTCCGAACTCCAGCCCAGACTGCAGGAGCCACAGGGATCCAGTGGGTCCCGGGTAATCTGCAAGACTCCAGAGAGATTGACTTTAAATCAACAATGGTAAAGAGAGACAAAGATGATTATTATATAATGATAAAGGGAGCAATTCAAAAAAAGACATAATAATCCTAAATATATATTCTCCTAACACAGGAACTCCCACGTTCATAAAGCAAATTCTACTACATCTAAGCAAAGAGATAAATAGTAGCATTGTAATTGCCAGGGACTTCAACATCCCACCGTTACAGGTGGATAGATCATCAAAGCAGAAAATAAATCCTGTACTTAAAGAGGACTCTAGAACAAATAGAACTAATAGATGCTTAAGAACATTCTACTCCAAAACTTCTGCATATATATTCATCTCATCAGCACATGGGACATTCTCCAAGACTGATCAAATCTTAGGTCACAAAACATGTCTTAATGGATTCAAAAAAATCATACCACATATATTCTCAGAGCACAGTGAAATAAAACTAGAAATCAATTTCAAGAGCAAAAATCAAACCTGTATAAAGACATGGAAATTAAATAACTTGCCACTGAATGATTATTGGGTCAATGATGAAACTAAGATGGAAATGAAAAGATTCCTCAAACTGAATGACAAAGAGGATATAAGCTATTAAAATCTATAGGATTCAGCAAAAGCAGTCCTAAGGAGAAAATTCACAGCCCACATCAAAAAGACAGATCACAAATTAACAACCTAATATCACATCTCAAGGAACTAGAAAAGGAAGAGCAAACCAAACCCAAAGCCAACAGAAGAAAAGAAATAATAAAACTCAGAGAAAAACTAAATGAAATGGAAAACAAACAAATAAAAAAAATACAAAGGATCAACAAAACACAAAGTTCTTTGAAAAGGTAAACAAAATTGATAGACCTCTTGCTAGATTATCCAGGAATAGAAGAGAAAGGACTCAAATAAGCTCAATCAGAAATGAAAAAAGAGATATTACAACTGATACAACAGAAACACCAAATATTATCCATGAATACTATAAAAATCTCTACATTAGAAAATGTAGACAAAATGGACAAATTTATGGGAACACACAAACTCCCAAGATGCAATCAGGAAGAAATAGAAATCCTGAACAGACCAATAACAAGCAGTGAGATTGAAGCAGTAATAAAAAAAATCTCCCAACAAAAAAAGCCCTGGACCAGATATATCCACAGCCAAATTCTTCCAGACCTGCAAAGAAAGAGCTGGTATCCATGCTACAGATATTGTTCCATAACATCAAGAAGGAGGGAATCCTCCCCATCTCATTCTATGAAGCCAGTATAGCCTTAATACCAAAGCCAGGAAAGGACACAACAAAAATAGAAAACTATAGACCAATATCCCTTATGAATATAGATGCAAAAATATTCATCATAATACTAGCAAACCAAATTTAACAGCACATCAAACAAATAATTCACCATGACTAAGTTGGCTTCATCCCAGGGATGCAAGGATGGTTCAACATACATAAATCAATAAATGTGATTCACGACATAAGCAGAAGCAAAAACAGAGATCATATGATCCTCTCAATAGATGAAGAAAAAGCATTCAAGAAAATTCAGAATCTTTTTATGATAAAAACCATCAACAAACTAAGGATAGAAGGAACATACCTCAAACTTATAAAAGGCATATATGACAAGCCCACAGCCAACATCATTCTGAATGGGGAAAAGTTGAAAGTATTCTCCCTAAGAACTGGAGAAGACAGTGTTCCCACTGTCATCACTTCTATTCAACATAGTACTAGAAGTCCTAGCCAGAGCAACAGGCAAGAGAAAGAAAAAGGTTTTCGAATTGGGAAAGAGGAGGTCATACTATTACTTTTCACTCATGATATGATCTATTATCTAGAAAATCCCAACAATCCACGAAGATACTCCTGGAATTGATAAATAAATTCAGCAACATCTCAGATTATAAAATCAATGTACACAAATCAGTAGCAAGCTGAGAGTCAAATCAAAGACTCAACATCATTCATAATAGCTACAAAGAAAACAAAATACCTAGGAATACGCTTAACCATGGAAGTGAAAGATCTCTACAAGGAGAGCTATGAAACACTAATGAAAAAAATTGCAGATGACACAAACAAATGGAAATAGGTATCATGCTCATGGATTGGTAGAATCAACATGGTTAAAATGCTAATGCTGCCCAAAGTGATTTACAGAGTCAATGCAATTCCCATTAAAATACCAATGGCATATTTCACAGATCTAGAAAAAATAATTCTCTGCTTCACCTGGAACCAAAAATGACTCCAAATAGCCATAGCAATCTTAAGCAAAAAGAACAAATTTGGAGGCATCACATTACCTGACTTCAAACTATACCACAAACCTATAGTAACCAAAGCAGCATGGCATTGGTACAAAAATAGAGACACAGATTGTTGGGAAATAGGCTAAGAGACATGAAAAGTTTCAGGGGTTTTGCAGGGCTTTGCCTTGAAGGAATCTGTGGACATGCTGGTTCACAGAATAGAAGCTGCTTCCAACAAGGGAGGCATTGTCAGAGGACGTTTGCAAAGCAACATTTCTTCTTTGCTGCTGGCCATTGCCTTGAGCTTTTTTGCAAGGCAGAATCTCAGTTTGGGTCCTTGGCAGAGAAGCTGATTAAAATTCCTGCCCAGCAAATTAACGTGCAGCTGGAACTATCCTAGACTTTAAGGTCATTCCTGCTTTGCTCCTGATTACATGTCTTTGTGTTTAGAAGTAGATTAGAGTGGTACACAGACTCAGTGTTCTCATTTCATACATTTTATCTTTAATTTGTATGCTCAGCTAGGTCTGTTTCTAACGTAGGGCTTGATATGCTTATCTTAGAAAACTTTTGTAACTGTCTATTCTTGTAGACAGAATTAGGTAAGATTCCCCTGGAAACCTCAAAAAATGAGCTGTATACGTAATTGTTTAACAAAAGACAACTATTTGCTGTAACAATAAATACTGATGTGGGATTTCTGTCCATGCATCACAGCTCATGGGAATGCCGGAGACCTCTAACTCCCCCATCACTTAAATTGTACTTGGTCTCTGTCTCAATCATTTCTCCGTCTATATTATTTCTTTATTTCCTATTATTTCCAAATCCCTTGCGACAATCCTGCCTTGGGACCTGTTTTGCTGGGAGACTAGCTAACTCCTGGCAATAGACCAATGGAATAGAACAGAGAACACAGATATAAAACAATCTACCTACAATCAATTGATCTTTGACAAAGCATACAATAATATATACTGGGGAAAACTGGACAGCCACATGCAGAAGAATGAATCAGGACCTTTACCTCTCACCATATACAGAAATTAATTCAAGATGAATAAACAACTTAAATGTAAGGCATGAAACCATAAAATTCTAGAAGAAAATGTGGGAAAAACTCTTCTAGACATTGGCTTAGGCAAAGAATTTAGACTAAGACCCCAAAGGCAATTATGGCAATGAAAAAAATAAGTAAGTGGGGCTTGATTAAATTAAAACCCTTCTGCAGAGCAAAGGAAACAGTCAACAGAGCAAATAGAAAACCTGCAGAATGGGAGAAAATATTCACAAACTCTACATCTGATAAAAGGCTAATACCCAGAATCTACAAATAATTCAAACATATCAGCAAGAAATAAACAAACAACCTCTTTAAAAAGTGAACAAAAGCCATGAATAGAAGTTTTTCAAAGAAGATAGACAAATGCCCAACGAACAAATGAAGAAATGTTCAACATCACTAATCATCAGGGAAATGCAAATTAAAACCACAATGAGAGGTCACCTTACCCTTGTCAGAATGGCTATTACTGAAAAGTCAAAAAACAATAGATGCTGCATGGATGCAGAGAGAAAGGAATGCTTATGCACTGTTGGTGGGATTGCAAACTAGCACAACCTGTATGGAAAACATTATTGAGATTCCTCAAAGAAATAAATATAGACTTAACATTCAACCCAGCACTCCCACTACTGGGAAGTCATTTTATCAAAAGACATCTGAAGTTGAATTTTTGTTGCAGCACAGTTTACCATCACAAAGATGTGGAATCAATCTAAGTGCCCACCAATTCATGAGTGGATTAACAAAATGTGGCATATATTAATATATACCATGGAGTATTACTTAGACATAAAAAGGAATGAAATAATACATTTTGCAGCAATTTGGATGGAACTGGAGACCATTATCCTAAGTGAAATATCTCAGGAATGCAAAACCAACCACCACATGTATTCTCTAATAACTTGAAAGTAATTGATGGGCACGCCTGGGCACGAAGAAAAGTAAAAGTCACTGTAAATCAAGAAGTGGGGAAGGGGGATCAGGGGAGGGGTAAAAACCTACCTAACAGGTACAGTGAACACCGTTCACGTGATGGACACACTAACAGCCCTGACTTAAGCATTATAAATGGTATCTATGTAACAAGAACAATTTGTACTCCTTTAATATTTGGGAAAGAAGAAGAAGAAGGAGAAGGAGGAGGAGAAGGAAGAAGAAGATGAAGAAGCAGCCAGCATGGCTGGAGTAGGGCTCAGGTGTGCAGCAAGTCTCAGGTATGATCAGCACCTGTGAGGCAGATAGAGGCCATACTGGAGGTCCAGCAGGAGAGGGATTTTGTTTTTCTTTTTAAAGTTCTCTCCTCTGCTTCTTTTTTTTGCAATTCAAAACATTTGGGAAAAAAATAAATTTGCACATTAAATCCTGAATCTCACTTTCCAGAACTACTCTCCCTACTAGAGCTGAGGGAAAACCACTGTGGGATTTTTCACTGTAGAGGTTTGTATTGAATTCAGAGTTTCCGGGGAGCCACAAAAGTCTAAGGCATCTTTAGCGCAGAACCCAGAGTCTCTTTAAATGTTGCCTCTGCCAAGGAAGCAGTGTGGAAGGAGGAGAATGGAGGGAGGAGGGGGGAAGGGATGTATCTAAGGGAGGCAGAAGAGCAGTGTTTGAAAATTCTCTGCATCTTTCCCATTCCTGACTTGAGGTAGGAATGTAGAGGAGAACTATGTGCTTAGGGCAGCTGTCCATGGGCAGCAGCTGTGCCGACAGCTGGGCAGACTCCAAACTGTGGCTTTTCTTAGCATCTGTGCCTTGGGCAGTCCTTTGTTTGCCTGTCACCTACATTTGCTAAGAAAGGAACATAACCTGTTTAAAATTTGGTGCAATTTTTGCCTTGACAACAGATAAGAAAGGTAAGTAGGCTAAGTGCTAGGACAAAGGTTTAGATCAGACCGGAATACACTTGAGACTTCCAGAGGGGGTTGCCTCTAGCGAGGAGCAGCCTTGACAGTTCACTACGATGAACCTGGGAACACCATCAGTTCTATGACGGCCATGCTGTGAAAGGTTGAAAAGGAGCGAGGAAGGATTTAAGGCCTCTGTCACTTTAGTTACCCGTGACTTGCAAGTGGAGTGTAAAAAGAAAAAGTTTGAAGTGCGTTTTGAAACACAAGTGATATACTTTATGTTCTACCTCATTCTTTCCTTTCTCCAGGGCTCTTGATTTTTCACGCAGCGAATACCAGTCAATCCAACTCCCACTTCATGTTTTCATCTAAGCTGTTCAAAGTCTCTCTTGCCTTAAGAATTGTGATTTTCTCTTTGTGTAAATGGGTAAAGAAAGATAGCCTGTTTATTTTCCTCATCTTTTTATTTTTTTAATAGTACCCTAAAGAGACAGTCAAATATTTGAGAACACCTAGTGCTTTCATAAGGGAAAAAAACCAAACATCACTTATTTTTATTACCCTGTGAAGTGCGCTTTTCTATGATTCCACTGAGCCCTCCAATCTTGAGATAGTCGCTTATTTTCCCCAAATCTCAATCAGACTGAGTCTCCTGGTCACTTCGAAGTTGTGATAGATGCTGGCAACAGAGTATTAACTGTTGAAAAGCTGCCTTTCAACTTTTGTGGGATGAGGTAGGGTAAAATAAATACACCCAACTCATCTTAATGTTAACATTACATAAGACTCTCTTCTGCACATGGAGGTGCAAACATAAAGTAGTGGACGTAGAATTTAGACTAGCTCATGTACGAAGTATGGCACATCCTGGGTTTTTCTCTAAAGGAACTCTAAGCCTTCTCACTGATGATTACCAATAATAATCCTTTTGAAACTTTTTATTTTTATTTTATGCATATCCTTTCTGTTAGAACATTCTAAAGTGGAACATTTTGTGGGTGTTCAGGGCCCAAATAAGACATTTTAAGCAAGTTTTCTACCCACTTGCCATCAATCACCTCTTCCTTTTGACCTCTTCCGCCCATCATTCCACCCTCACATGTGTAATAATAGCGTTGAGTCCCCACAGAACTGTGCATTCTCTGGCACAGCTGGTTCTGTTCTTGAACTAGTGTCTTACATAGAAGTGGGCATGAAAAATGATTTAGGATGTGGACTGCCTGAAGTTCAGGATTGCCATTACATTAAAAGACCGTCCGTAAACTCAAAGAGAAGATGAGAAGTCAGAGGAGGATGTTGTGGGCAATCTTTGAGACTCCATTTTATCAGCCATCTCAGGCCAAATATATCTGTTTAACTTTGATTTTAGTAAGTGGTTGTCATAATCCTCAACTTAGTTTACATATATAAGATGTATAGACAGCTTTTGTGCTGATATTCTTTAATAGCGTATACTATATATCTACTGGGTGATGCAAAATTGAAGAGCTTCTTCCTCCCCTCCCCTTGCTGCTGGCCCTGGGTCCTGAGAGATGAGTCCATTAGCCTTTGCAAGCATGTCCCAGGCTAGGAGGCAGCCCCTTCTACTGCTAACAGCTTTAGTTGTTAGACTGTTGCTTCGTATATTGAGCCAAAAATCTGTGCCTTGCAGCATCCATTCACAATTCCTAATTCTGTCCTCTGGAGCTTCCTCTGCTACTTGAAGTTATACAAATAATAAACGTGGTTCCTCCCCTTCTCTCTGGCCTGCTAATGGTGGTATTGCTGAGGAATCAGTCGGGGTGGTCTCCTTGTCTGCCTTGGGGATGCCTGAGAGTCTCATGACTTTAAATATCTTCTGTAATATATGCTGATAATGCCCACATTTATATCAAAAGCCAAGTCTTTGCCCCTGAACATCAGACACATATTCCCTTCTGCTCACATGGCACCTCTACTTGAATATCTAACAGCCATCTCAAAACGAACAAGCCCCAACCTGTTGCTCCAAAAGTCTTCCCCATCTCAGGAAATGTTGGCTCCATTTTCCCGGTTATTAGCTCCCCGCTTTCCTACCTGTCATTGCACTCCAACCAACCAGCCTCCTTGCTTGATCTAGAGGACACCCAGGCACGTTCCTGCCTTGGGGTTGGTATGCTCTGTCCCCTCCACCTGGAGTGTTCTTTCCCTGGACAACCACATGGCTCGCCCTTTCCCTTACCTCTCTCTCGTCTCTGCTCATGTATTCCATTCTGACACGAAGCCTTCCCGGATCACCCTATTTAAGTTGCAACACACGCTCCTTTCCCAACTTTATATTACTCCATAGAAATGATCACCTCTTTCTGTATCATTTACATATTTATTTTATTGTGTTCTCTAACTAAAATGTACTACGGTATCCTTAAGGAGTTGTTTTCCTTTGGTTTTCGCTGCTGTATCTCCAGCACATACAACATTGCCTGGTGATAGTAGAAGCTCAATAAATAGTTATTAAATTAAAAAAGGAGTGAATGTCTACACAACTAAAGTTCCACAGGAAACATTTTGTTTAGGGCAGTACCAGACTGATACAAACACCCCAAGAGACTCATTTTTCTCCAAATTTCAAACTTCCAAGACAGTGTAAGGTAAGCTAGCACCCATTCCACAGAGTCCCTGTCCTCTCCAAGGTCAAGAACAAGAGGAGCTGTTGACGACCTCTCCTCACCACCCTGTGCCTGTCCCCACCTTTCCTTTGCTTGGCGCTGCTTGGCTGGCTCAGAGGCTGTAAGCATGCCTGTGACAGATGGATGACGGCTTGGGGATGCAGCCTATCTCAGGGAGGAAGAAGGGGGGTGGTCGGGAAGGGGA
Organism: Indri indri; assembly: GCA_004363605.1. Taxonomy (NCBI): domain Eukaryota; kingdom Metazoa; phylum Chordata; class Mammalia; order Primates; family Indriidae; genus Indri; species Indri indri. Next base: position 12 of record RJWJ010039415.1, on the reverse strand, counting down.
GAGGGGTCTGGG
>RJWJ010039414.1:0-14468 GCA_004363605.1 Indri indri | reverse complement strand
TCTGAAAGGCCCCACCTCCAATTACTATCACATTGGGGATTAGGTTTCAACATATGAATTTAGGGTGGGCCCAAACATCCTAACCATAGCACTACTGGTCATCAAGTGCTCCTCCTAAGACACATTATCATACCAGGTGGTGGCAGTTTGCTCCTCCATACATGAATTGACCTATAACAGGTAAGGAAAAAGGAACTCACCTTGGTTGAGCACTCTCTTGCCCTGGGAACTTTTGATTTGTTTGTCTCTATTGTCCATCACAACAACCCCACAAGGAAGGTATTATGTACCCATTTTGCACATAAGGAAACAATACCTCAGAAAAGCTAACAAGCCTTCCCACATTAACCCAGCTAGTAAATGGTACATCCAGGGTTTGAACCAGTCTGTAAGGCTCCAAATGCTCCTCTTTTCCTAGTCACTCTGCTACCTCCCAGGCATCAAAGTAGTCAAGAAAGGGTCTGACCAGGAAACCAGTTGACAACAAGTGTCTCCAAGAGGAGGGATTTATCCAGGTAGGACACTCCAGAGCCTAGGGTTACTCACACTCCTATTCCTATGTGCTCCAAATGATAAAAGGTATCACCAGACGACTTGGCAAGCAGATGGTAGATGTGGGAAAACTAGAATCCCTAATAGAGCAAGGCTGGAAGTAAGAGCTTGAGATGTGGGTATGAATGGAGGAGTGGATATTACCATCAAAATCTACAACTTTGCGTGACTTTTTCCCATGGACTTTAGTTACTAAAGCCTGTGTACCATGGTTAGTATCATGATTATGTGTAAAGGTTCTCGTGGTTAACAGAGCCTTTAGTGAGCCAGCTGGGGCCTAAATAACGTGACCAAATATGGTGACTGAGTAGGCCAGGAGATTCCAGGTTTACAATTATTGTCCTGGGGTGCCACTTGGTTTTGGCATTCCTAAACTTTTTATTTGTAGCAAAATACTATTAATAATAGTTCTATTATGCCAGGATGAATCTGAACCTGTGGCTTCTGTCATGATCTCATGTATGTGAGGCAGAGTTGTCCTTTTAACTTGTGGTTGGATTTGAAAGACAACCTGTGATGCCTCTGGGTTATCCATCCCCCCACATTGCAAAGACAAGCTTCAGCGAAAATTCTGGCTGTGTTTCCTGAAGGGCACAGGAATAATCTAAGCCAGCGAAGCATAGCAATCAAAGATCTCTTTGAGTCCAGCTCCCATCTAAACACAAGTATTCCTCCAAGTGACTCTCATCTTAAACAATTTGCAGTTTAATCTCCTGAGAGCCAAGGATATGGCTGAAGGTGGCAACAAGGTAGAGGAAAGGATCTTTGTGCAAAGCCACAATCTGAGGGTTTTACAACTTGGCAAAGTCTTGTCTAAAGTCTATGCAACCCTGAAAACCACTGTGGGATTTTATAAGAGGCTGCAGACTCTCTAATTCAGAGTCTCACCATGTATCACTCTCCCGTAGCAGGGACTGTCCTTCATGGACTCTATCTCAGTAGAACCACAAGGACATCATTGCAGCAAGATGCAGATGCATGTCCTGGGCAGCAGTGCAAGGGTCTAGTGTAATATTTCTTCTGTGAGATGTATTGTTATCAATGATGAAGAGGCTGGCATGAAATGATGTTGCTAATGTCTATTTAATTCCCATTCTCTTTTATAATTCACCTAAAGACCCACTCTTATTTTATAAAAGAAAGATATAAATTCCCCCCCCCCAAAAAGCTAGTTGATTTTGTTTACATACAAGCCATTGCTTTTAGAATATATTTTATATTAACAATAATATACGGACATCTAAATGCAAATAAGTTAGTATTAGCAGGGATCAAAAATAACTAAATTTGCAATGATTCTATACATCTGACATCAACTTAGAAATGTTCTCTCACTATTCCACACTCAGCCCTAATTTATAAGTGAATTCCTCATCCTTATATGATGTCAAGGTGAGTCAAATAATATGTTCTGCTCTTTCTCACTAAAGAGTATGGGTAAACTTTTAGCATGGGAAACTAGACTAGGAAAACAAAAAATAAAAAAATAAATATACAGAATAAACCAAAGTAGGCTAAAGCAAATATAGATATATCCATTAGCTATGTTCTCCAGTCAGTGCTCAATTTTCTGATTTCTAATACAACCAAAATATCTAGAAAAAAATTTATTTTCCAAGAATGTGATTCAACTATAGCAATCATTTTTTTCAACAGCCCCTCATTTGTACCACGTCTAAATATTTGGTATCAGGGGTACAATGTATCAGGGGATGTAAATGTGAACAGTAGCAATTTATTATGTTCCCGAAACACTAAAATCATTTTCCCTATTTGCTAGAGTAACAGAAAGTTTCATTGGTGCATGCAAATGATCACTTTTCAAACGATAAAACACTAAAATGTTTTGTATAAGCTCTTTTCTACAGGTCTCTTGGGATTTGCCTTAAGTATTTGCATAAATAAATTATAAGTGGATACATCGCAGCTGACTGCATTGAGGGAGGTGAAACTCGAGTGAATTTTAAACCGCACTCAGCAGTAGAGAGGAGTGTTCAATAGCAGCTGCAGCACAGGTTTTGATTCATAATCCTTCACAGGTCTCTCCATTCCATGACTTTCCAGGTAGTCTCTTTGGCATCCTTCATCACATTTGATCTTTCTCCCTTCTCAACTATGCAGAATGAACACTCTATGTGGCCTTATTAAAACTGACTCTGGCACAAAGTATTGGAAGAAACTTAATTGGCTTTCCAGGCTAGCGTGTTTGTGATTACGTCTGATACGAATGCTGTGCATATTAGCCTAAGCGAAGAAATAAATGAAGAAAGGTATTACGATGATCATAAAACATTACTGGAACAGGGGCAAAGCATCATGCTGCACAATGTATCTTGGCTTTAGCCACAAGACGCACAGCAAGGAGCAATAATGTATTGCTCAATGAAAAATACCATTTGGCATGCAAATTAAAGAAAGGACAAAGCTCCCAATCATGGCTCTGCACCCACCCAACATAAACTCAAACTTGGAAACAATTAAGCATGCCTATAAATCCAGAGCCTTGGAAAACTAAATGGAGTTCTAAATCAGAGAAGGCACAAAGAAGGCATGGAAAGAATACTCATTAGCTAAATCCACTCAGTGGTTTTATGGGTGTTTCTAAGAGGGGGTAGCTGATAGGACTTTTATAAGACCTCAAATGAAATCATATTTAAGGCATTGACATTATAATATTAGCTCATAATACTGCTGGTATTTCGTAATGAAAATTTTGAAATCCAGGGGATAAATAAGCCATTTTTAAAAGGCTCATTTGAGGAGTTTTGAGATTAATTCATTGTCTTGAACTGCCAGGGCTATTGCTAATAAACAAATTGTAACAGTGTCTGAGGAAAAGAAACCTGAAGCTACTTCTTATCCACCATTGCACCCCACTCAAGATACTTCATTTCACCCTTCAGGATCTTTCCTTCCTATCCGGTCTCTATATTTTCATTTTCTTTTATGCAAAGGAAAAGGGAGAATTCTGTCTACACTTACTGTCCACCTGGCTGCTCAGATTTATGGTTTTTCCAGGCTAAAGACCAGAACCAGAGAGGCCTCTCAGGGTGCAGGTTAGACAAACAACACAGTCTACTCTCACATAGATGAGGTTCATTTTGTTTAAAGTGCAACACAAAATAAGTCTCACCATTTGCAATAACCAAGAACACGATCATGAACTCACAGTTTCTTAGCCAAATCTCATACCTGATTCTAAAGCCAACTCTGAATTCTTTCCTAACTTTCTTCATTGGAGATATTTATGGACACTTGATAGGCACATGTTGGACAGAGCAGATGCCAGTCAATTGACCAGAACACATAAAGCTCAAGAATGCTACTAGATTTCTTCATGTTTTCAAAACCAACTGATTTTTTATTGGTATTCCAAAGCATTCACCCAATCTGGAAGACCATATTGTAACTATAAGAGTACCATTTGTTTACCCTTAAAAGGCATCATTTTCATGCATCGACAGGGGCTGCTAATCAATAGTAATCAGTTGCACAGTATTATTTTTTAAAATAACTCCTAATACTCACAAGAGAAAATTACTAAAAATGTAAAAGCAATAATGCACCTCATCAGGGCCACTTTAGCAAAAACGTGTATTACAGATTTTTTGGGTGGGGGGGTGGAATTTTCTTTAAGAGAAAATTATGCATACATATATTTTATCATTTTTTATCATTACTAAAGGTTTTCATGTTGAAAAAAATCAGAAATTATCAATACATTGTCAGTATGCACTCAGATATCCAGTTTTATATAATGCTGCATCTTTGAACAAAAATTTATCATTGATGACATTGTTGATGATGTATATTTTGTCTGAACTGTAGAATACGACAAGCTACTTAACAATAAAATTCATGGTTGTCTCATCATGTCTTTTAATATTAAATTCTTTGCAATGAGATTTTTTCCATTGCGAATAGCATTTACTTCTTCATTTCAATGACTTACAAGCACACGATTTCAATCAGCCACTACTCTGTATTGGCAGCCATCATAACAAAGTGTAAAATACTACTCAGCCATAAAAACGAATGAAATAATGTCTTTTGCGACAACTTGGATGGAACTGGAGGCCATTATTCCAAGTGAAATAACTCAGGAACAGAAAACCAAATACTGCATGTTCTCACTCGTAAGTGGGAGCTCAGCTGTGGCCATGCACAGTCATACAGAATGTCATAATGGACATTGGAGATTCTGAAATGGGATGCTGGGAGGGAGATGAGGGAAGAAAAATTACCTGTTGGGTGCAATGTACGTTATTTGGGTGACAGGTTCATTAAAAGCCCAGACTTCACCACTATACAATTCATTCATGTAACAAAAAGCATTTTTATCCTCTAAATCTATGAAACCGAGGAAGGAAGGAAATGAGGGAGGGAGGAAGGAAGAAAGGAGAAAGCAGGAAGCCTTCCACTCCAAGCCAGGTCTCCAAATCAACCTTCCTTCACACACTGTGCCCACCTTCTCCCTTCAGGGAGCAAGAAGCCAGTCCTCGGTCCTTGTGAGTCTGAGATGTTTTCCCTTCCTCCCTCAAATCTAAATTTAGATGTCACTTCCTCAGAGCTGCCTTTCTTTATGGCCCAGTCAAATTTGGTCTCTGTAGGCACAGAGCATCCAGGGTAGAAATGTTGCCCAAGAACACCTAGACCACGGTTCTGTGATGTTCCATGTTGGGGACGTGGCCTCCCAAGCACAGAGCTAATTCAATATTTGCCAACTTTCCCTTAAAGGGAAGCTCGGAGAGGACCAAGGTAAGTTTCTATGGAATGGTGATGACCCAAGCATAAAAGGACAGTCCTTTGTGAGACAAGACTTTCCATTTTGTCTCAATTCCGGAAGGACCCTACCTACACAGAGAGGGTCACCAGCAGCTGGAGGCTACACAAGGACACCAGAGGACTAGAGGAAAGCCTGTCAAGGTTGTGAAGCGGCTGCTCTGCTTCAGGGGAACACCTCACTGCTGTTACATTCTGTGTCTTTAGTTAAAAGTAAATGGCAAATAAGTAGAAGAAAGGCTTTTGAATGTTCTCACCACAAAGAAATGACAAATGCACGAATTGATGGATACACTACTCTGATTGAATCGTCATGCTACATAGATAAGTATCAAAACATCAAATTGTGCATCATAAATGTGTACAATTACAATGTGTCAATTAAAAAAGTAAATTTTATATTTAAAAAATACAAAAAAAGTCAAGGTAATGAATATGTAAATTAGCTTGATTTAATCATTCCACATAGTATACATATAGCAAACACCAAATTGTACTCCATCAATGTAATACAATTGATTCATCAATTGAAGATAATATCAATAAAAATTAAAATAAATGGAAATAAATGGGGATGGCGTAGCCTGGCTTCTGCCAGCTAATCAGTGACACAACTGATGTGCTGAGGTCTCCCCTGTTATTCTTGCTCATAGTGTCCTGCATTTTCCTTTATTGCACTTAACTCACAATCTTTATGCTGCTGTCTATATACCCCACGAATGTCATGTTATATGATCATAAATTGAGATTAGGCATAAGTTCATACGTACCTGAATGATTGCTTATTATCTGCGTCTATTCCTCTGAGGTGAATTCTGTGAGATCGAGCACTGTGACATCTTTTTTCACCATTGTACCACCAGTGCGGTGGAGTGCCTGACACACAGGAGGTACAAAATAAATACTTTTTAAAAATAAATCAATATGGAGCCAGATGAGAAGACTGTTCTATGGCTCTGCAAGGCTACCAAGCCCCTGGCTGTGGTTTTCTCCATGTCCAAGGCCATGGGAGACTCTCTCTCCATCACCCAGCAGATTCAACCAATTGGTCCTTTCTTGCCCACCTGACTCTGTAGAGCAGCTACCGCCCCTTGTGGGAGGGGCTGGGGTGAGGGCGGAGCAACTAAGCAGAAAGGGCCTCACTGGCTCAGCACTGCTGCAGACACATGCCAGGACGAATTAGTTCCTAAAATTCCCTAGTTGTTTTCATTGTGTCCTTTTCTACCTTGGGTCTCCAAGACTTGCAGATACATAATAACAGGTATGTATCACAAAATTATGTGAATTATACGTTTTCAAATTATTTGATTAAAAATCCAGTTTAGAAAGCTTATTTCTGGATACTTAGCGCCAATTACCCCCTTTCTAATAAATAACAGTTACAACTCAGGCATTTACTAATGACATTTTATTAATTCACATCATGCTCACATTTCCATTACTTGTTCTTCAAAATAAAATGATTGTTTTACTACAGTCCACACCAATCAACTGATATATTAATCTACACCAAAAGAAACTGCTCAAACAAAAACAGGATCATCTGAGATGGCAGGAGTCACAGGAATAGCTCAGGCCTAACCCCTCATTATCTTAGCATAAAATGATACTGATTGTGCACAGCAGAGCCTGGGGAAAGGGACCCCACCTGTCTCCTGGTAGCTACCCCCCACAAAATCACACACAAAAAATGCAGTTATGCAGATCTAAAACTAGCCAAGGGTTTGTACGCAATAATTCTAATTTAATACTGACCAAGTTTTCTAGTCAATAGGTTATAGATGAAGCAGTTTATAATATATAACCAGAATTTAAAATAAAAATATGTGAAAAGATCCTTAGATAATATACTTCCTAATTAATAAAAGCTCAGGTGAAATCACTACACACCAAGATTTTTATTCTTTTTCTGTTCTTTTCTTCTAATCATTATATTTTTTTAAGCCAACTATAACTATTGCCATACTATCACACCTGTTTTTATTTTTCCACATTGTTTTTAATTTTTGTCCACATGCAAATATGCTGCATAGTTACAATCACAGTGTATTCAGTATTTTAAAAATTATATCCTTTCACTTAATTATAGGTGTTTACCATTTTCATATTGTGAAATCTTCAAGATTATTTTTTCCTGTCTGCCTAATACCTCCTAATTTCCTTAAGCATAGCCTTACTATTGAACACAGGCATTTCCATTTTTTTTTCTGTTATTACATACAATTTTATATAGAATTTTTTTCGGTCTTTTAAATAGTTCCCTTGGAATAGAGAAAATGATGATCAAAACATGTGAACATTTTCATAGCTCTTTCTGTGTTTAATGTAATTATTTTATAAAAAGGTTGGGTCGATTTATATTGCTCTAATAACTTGTGAGTGTATCAGTTTTACAGAGAGCACACTTTGATTCACTTTTAGCTTTAATTTTTTTACTATAAGAGATATCAGTATCTCATTATTAATTATAAGTAGGATTCAACATTATTCTATATGTTTATTAGATTTACATAAATTGTCTATTTACATCCTTAACATATTCTTCTGTTTCCTTCTATTTTTTAAAAGGTGTTTTTAATTGGCTGCTTGAAGTCCTGAAAATAAATCTCTTAACCTGACCTAAACGCAAAAGGCAATAGAAGCAAAATCAGCACAAACCTGCCCTGTTACCTGAGAGAACTTGCCTGTTACCAGGCCACATTAACAGAAGAAAAATCCCATCAAGAGAAATATTGTCTACTTACCCTCATCAGTCTTCAGAGTGAAGTAAGAAAATGCATTACTCTGGATTTGAGGGCCATACTTCATTAGGAAGTTGTAAATTTTACTTTTAGATCACTAAATAACTTTTTCAATACAGACATTGGTCACTAATGATGAAACAGGTAAAATGTAATTAAGCATGCAATTAAGGAGTGGGGAAAACCTATGCAGCTCAGTAACTGTACGAGCAAACTGATTTATACAGCTGTCCAGCACTCACAGAAGAATAAAGGTTACAATAAATTCAGATCTTGCATTTTCCAAAGTATTGGGTGGGGCACTCCCCCGACGTTACTTGACATCGCAGAGAAGGGCGACCCCACGGAGCACCCAGTGTTCAGGGGCCTGAGCCGTCCTGAGGTCCACAGCGGCAATGTAATTTAAGTCCGTTCGAACTGGTTTCTTGTAGATGGGGCAGGAGTAAAACCGAGGATCTCTTAAGGCTACAAAAAAAAATCATAAAAGAAAGGAACTTGGTGAATTTCTAACTTAAGAGCCCAAAGAGAGTCCAGAGCCAAGCTTGTGCATTCCAAAGGTCATTCCAAAGAGAGATGGGCTTGGCAGAACGGGGAATTCTTCCCAGATGTGAAGCAGACACTCCCATATGGTGCCATTGGCTATGGCAAGATACCCAGACAGCTTTCAGGGTCCCCCACTGGCCCCTTGCCCAGTGCCCTTGACATAACCTCTGCCCATGTGCTTCCTCCTCTGCTTTCTACCTGTCAACTCCACATCCCCCTCCTCTCATTATCCTTGCACCAAACCTTGGGCACGCACACCCTCTCTTTTTCCTTATGGCTTGCCTTTGGCACAAGTGCTATGTCACTTTTAATCAGACATCAGGCATTACTTCATTATTATCATTCAAAATCTTTAACCCTCTGTCCAAGCCGTCATCCACCACACACTTTAAATTACAGGATGGAGGGTCCCCAACCCCACTCCCTGCCAAACTAGGTGTTGTGAATTCTCCACGTACATAGAGAAATAAACACGGCTGGGAAGCAGAGAGTAATGCCGCGGTTCAGCTCCCTGAGATTCAATTCTACCTTTTTGGAGTAGAAGAATAGATATGGTTTCCACAACTACATATGCAGTGAGAGACAACCTGTGCATGCCCATCCTCCAGAGAGCCTCTCTAATACATCCACCTCTAACTACAAGCTCACTCTCTCTCTCCAGCCTTGGACACCCCATGCTCAGGGACTGATCCAGGTCTGGGAGGCCTTACACTTACACAGCTCATGGGGGCCTTCTTTAAGAAAAAGAGTAAACATTTACAAATATGTAATTTGGCTTTGGAAGGAGCCTCTGTTTGTGAGCAGCCTGAGAGTTTAAGCTTCACCAGTTTCTTGTGAAATCCATGCTGCCCACAGCAGTTTATCTGCACACCTCATAACATCCATCTCGGAGGTAGAATATTATTTTATATTCTCTTCCAGGTTATACATTTTTTAAAGAGAGAGTTGTGTCCATACCTATCCTTGTACTTTTCTGGAAGGCCAATGCAATATGATAAATGACTCTCACATAACTACTGAGGTGAAATTACATTTAACTATGAGAACAACTTTGCTTTCATGAATTAGTGTTACAAACAGGGGCACAGAAACACGGAAACTGTAATTTTTAATGCAATGTTAATATATCATATTCACTGAATTTATTTCCCAAAACTAACTTACTCAATAATTTGGCTCCTTCTAGCAAATTGTAAAATGAAAGCACTATCAGAAATTAAAGTCTCATTATTTGACCCAACAGAACCTTCAACCTACTGCGTCATGTATTTTTATATACTCACAGTAGATTTAATTGGTTTTATTGGAAAAAGTTAAATATTTGAATATGATAATATTATATGTAACTTTCAATATCCAATAAATATTCTAATGCAGTGATTCTCAACCCGGGGTGATTCTACCTATAGGGGACATTTGTCAATATCTGGTGACATTTTTGATTATCGCAACTGTGGGCTTCTTACTAGCATCTTACTGGTTAAAGGCCACGGATGCTGTTAACATCCTATAATGTACAGGACCTTCCCCCACAACAGTTTTCCAGAACAAAATTGTCAATAGTGCCAAGTCTGAGAAACCCTGTTCTAAAACAACAGTCATAGATATTTTACAGTATTTTAAAACTGTTTGCTTAAACCCATGAAATTAACCATTAGAAACAATCTAAAACAATGTAATGTCTAATTTTTAAGACTGGGTGTAATTTTTTTAATTTCTGTGAGGATACCACTAGTAATAATAATTAGTCAAATATATATAAAAATTCTGAACAAGCAAATGACAATAAATAATGGAATGCAGTTAATACTAACTATACTAACAGATACATTTGAACACTTTAATCCTAGGATCTGTAAACATGTAACAAATATATAACTAATTGTTCTTCTTGATGCAAATTTGATTAACAACCATTTTATAATCCTTGAAATAAGCCTTTGATGTCTTACATCTGAACTTAATGATAACTATAATTACACCCTGGGAATTATTTGACTCTTTGGATTTCAAACCCAAAAGAAAAATGGAAGGGAAAAATAGCATTCTATTCAATAAGCAAGTTAAAAATAAAAATAATTCTCTGAAATATTTATCTAATTTTATTTATTTTTAATTGCTTCAGAACTGAAGGTACCCATGCCAAGTCACAGCATGCAGCAAACTTCTGCAGCAGGATTAGAAGCCACTGAAAATGTAATTTTATGGTGAAAATGCTGACAGATGCTAAACAACTACATAAACAGATGATTCTAAACCATTCCCCTGCTTATAGAAATAACTTTGAAGACAAAAATAAGCATGCTAGGTAGGTAGAACAAATCAGCCAAGTATGTTTAAAGCCTTAGGGTTCCAGAGAGAGGAACTGAGAAAAGAGGCTGTGTAAATTGGTGAGCTATACACTTTAGGATCCTAAATGTTTTAATAAAACACCTTGGGAAATTTTACTTTTTTACCATGTAACTTTCCTATATATCCTACATTTTTCATCAAAATGTTAAAATATATTCCATATATTCTATACAATATTCAAAATAACCAAGTTACATAGAGAGTCTCTATATAACCTTCAAATAATTCCTTCATTTAACCTCCCTTTTGCTAAGAACATTTAAATTACTTGACAGTTCACTGTTATATACAACATTTCTTTTAATGATTTAAAAGTCATGAGAGTTAAACATTTTAATAATGGTAGTAATTTAAAAATTATATATTATGTGCTTACTATGTGCTTGACATTGTCAGCTTAATTCTGTCAACAACCCTAAGCAATGGGTACTATTATTGGATTATTTTACAGAGTAGAACACTGGAACATAAAGAAATGAATTACTTGTCCAAGATTATAAAGCTATAGCGACAACTATGAATCAAACCTGGTCAGAATGGATTTACAAAATGTGCATTTAATCTCCACAATATCTGGGATGCACTGTGCATGTGCACCTCCGTGTGTACCTCCGTGTCTTTGCAGGAAGATGTGAAAATGAAGTAGAGAGAATTAGATACCTGTGTTCAATCTGTGGCATATTTGAGACTCTTCCAAAGCCACGTGACTAATTACTGAGGTGATGAAGCCAGGAGAACAACCCAAATACCCCAGCCCCCAGCTCGCAGTCCTTTCCTGGGGAACATGGGAATGAGCCCCTCATCCTGCAGCATGGAGGAGCTGCAGGAGAGCCCGTGTGCATGGGGCAGAGGCTCTCACTGCCCTCCCACTACTCACAGTCTACTTGACCAAGCACCTGAGAAAAATTAACTCAGGGCTTCAGTATGCAAGGGTGCTGTCCTCGTTTTGAGTTTAGCCTTTATTTGCAAGTTTCATTTCAGGTACCAAGAATTTCAGGTACTAAATGCAGTGTTAAGCAGAGCACTAACCACAGGGATTCCCAAAGGTTTGCATACACCCCAAGACAGACGAATGTGATTCTGATACCAGCTTTAGCACTTGGTAGCCAGGAATCATGGGCAAATTGCCAATGTCTCTAAACCTTAATTTCCCCATCTGCAAAATGGGGCTGATATATTTTAAAGAGTTGTTGTAAAGATTAAATAAGTTCATATATGTGAATATCCGGTATAGTATAATGCCTGGGATGTGGTAGACGCCTACAATGTGTTGCTTGCTATGTTTTCTCTCTCTCTCTCTCTCTCCGCATACCCATGCACATGTGCACACACATGTGCATATATTTACACACCTACCTTTTCACTAAAGCAAATTCCCCAAACTCACATTCCCCACGGCTTTGCCGCAGTTCCAGGTTTACAAGCTGAAAATGGATCAAATGCCACAGGGCTGAGGGGCTGAGTTCTCTACCCCTGGCCACCGCTTATGGCTCTCCCCACCCCAGGCCCACATCTGCAGTGTCAGATCACAGTGAGTCACAGGGTGTTCTTAGATATACTTTTTCCTTAGCAGGAAATAGCCCCGGTAGCTTCAGGGGCCCTGAGACCTCTCTCACACCCGACTTAGTGATCAGAGGTACATATAAGTCTTGCCTCATTGCCCCCAAATATTCCAATCACGGTTTTCCCATCACATCAGCTACAATACTGAAGTTCATTTAGAAGCATCACTCTGCCCATATAACAAATCTGTAAAGAGACACATTCTTCCTATATCTGCCCCTTTCCAGCCCGCTTTAAAAATAAAAGATCTAGAATCTGTGTGTGTGGCTTTACCCTCCTGCTGACTTTAGTACTATCTTGGTGACTTTTCCATGATGCCCAGCAAGAAACATGAATTTAAAAACACATTTGGGAATGTACCACTCAATTTTCAGTTAAAATAAATATCTAGACTCCTTCTTTTTCGAAACAAATAAACCAATCCTGTGTCTAATTTTTTTTTTTTTCTTTTCTTTAGACAGAGTCTCACTCTATTGCCTGGGCTAGTGTGCTGTGTCTAAATTTCAATGATGCATTATTTAAACTGAGAAATGGCCCTTTATGTTGACGTAAAACTGTTAACTATAAGCATTCTAATTTTAAAATGCTGCACTTGAAGTGTTTTGGGATCATTTATGATGCTATACCCCTTTATGTCAATTAGAGCTCTAGTCAATTACCAAAAATAAATAAAAATTAAATGTATAGCATGAAAAGAGTAATAGGAATCTTAGTTTTCCATCACTAAAGAAACACCTCTCCAACAACAAAGCTATGTGTCAAAACAAGTTTCCACCAAAAAAAAAGAAAGAACTAAAGTTCTCTTTTTAAAAATATGTTGAAATTAATTCCTTTTTCCTTTGCTTATTTTATTTTTTCCTTTACCTACTGCTATTGAGCATCACCACCAACTAATGCCCAGCAGGGTGGGTACAGTTCTGCCATAAAAATCTGCTCTTAAATAATAAAGAATTGCCAGTATTATACAATTATTTCTTTATTCCTAGCATGCTGAGATATTCAATGTCAAATTGCCATGGATTTTTATAGTATAGTCATGAAGACAAAGAAAAAGTAACACCTAACTCAAATTGAGAAAGATTTTTCTTTCATTTTATAAGGGAAATATTTCTACAGCATGTTGATTACAGGCAATGATATGATAACGCACAATTTCTAAAATACCATTTTTTGCTAAAAGAACATTTGATTAGTGTTTCTATAAAATAATTACTGCTGTAGGACTTCACACCGCCCTAAGAACTAATAAATTCAAAGCATCAGGTTGGATGCTTGCCAAAGCCCAGGCAGACACATTCATCCTTTCAGATGCAACTAAGAAACTCTAAACACCACACCAGGTGCCAAGCAGTGTGCTGAGATCCTTCATGATCCTTATCTGATGCTCAACTCTTCCCTTTACGGCCTCCTCTTCCTTCATCTTTTAAACACTGGTCCTCACCTAAAGTAATCCTTAGCCCCTTCAACACATTACTAACCTTTCTGAACTTGTTGTCCTCAAAGCAAAGATAAAGTTTCCCAGCAAACTGTTGTGAAGATTAAATGAGACATGGTGTGAAATCCACCTGTAAAACGCTCTCCATAAATGTCAGAGAGAACTCTTCCAACCCCTGCCCCATCTCTGCCTTCTACCTGAAGAACCACCTTCATGTGGAAGCTTTGTTATCTACCTAAACATTGCTGACATCCAATTACCCTGGACTGAGCCTATCTTCTAAATCCCAGATCTAAATTCTTGGGAGGAGCCAGCATAGAGGAAAAAGCCCAGATTTGGAGTCCGGTAAACCTAGGCTTAAATCCCAGCTGTACTGCTTACCAGCTGTTGAACTGTATACAAACCACTCAACATCCCTGAGACTGAGCATCTTACTAAAGTAAAGATAAAATATAGATAAGAATAATATCCTTTTAGGATCATTATAAGGGAAAAAAAAA
>RJWJ010039413.1:0-14477 GCA_004363605.1 Indri indri | reverse complement strand
CACTCATACTCTTACACACACATGCCAAGGATGATATTAACAAAACATTTCATGAATGGATTTTGTCACTGATGTATGAGTTTTAAACTCCTAAATCCTCTTCTCTGGGAATTTTCCTTTAAAAGACCAGGTCTTATATGGCCTCCTTCCCTAGTATTACCCTCCCCCACTGCATGGCATTTACACAGAAAGCTCATTGTTCTCTACAGGTAATCAGCCATGCAGCAAGCCCAGGGACTTCCATGATCAACACTAAGAAGAGGTTTTCATGGACAGATACCTCAAATTCCCAACCTGGTAAGCCCAAAAACTATATTCAACTTTATCCCAACCGTGCTTTTTATATCATTCTTCTACCCAGCTCACAATACCTTCCATCCTGAAGACCAGGACTTAGTTTCTCCGCTCTTCTGCTTTAGGCAAAAGAAACACATTATGCACTTTTTTTTTCTTTCTGATCCTTTTTTATCTATAAGTAAAAATATCTTTCTTATTTCAGCCAAACCCTCCTTTATAGTGTCTCCACACTTCATGTGGTCTAGGTTCTGAGAACACAGACCAGACCTCAGATAGTGGGTCACAGCCCAGCCCCCATCTGCTGAGCATTCATGTTTTCTTGCTTAGTCACCTTCAACTTGATTCCCTTGTCCACTGGGTTCTTGAAATTCATCTGTTGCTAACATTGGAGACCTAATTGGGTTGTTGCAACCTTCATGTTGAAAATCCCTCTTCTAGGCTACTCACATACTCAAACATCATATGTCTTCAGCATCCTGAAATTCTATACTTTGAATCATAGCTCTCCTAGCTTGTTGAAGTCATCCTTTGTTCATACACATATGGGTAAAGATCTCTAGTTTTTATATTTCCATGCACTCAAATACAGTGGTGTGTGTGCAGTCATCCAAGAGCATTCACAAACACCTGGGCACACACACAGAAAGTGAACTCTCAGGCTTCTCATCTACCATCAGACACATCCACACTGTGTGACAATATACAACACAATCTGCTTTTTTTGTTTCTTTCAAGAATCCAATGCCATTAAAAGGGATAGGGGGATGGGTATTAAATGAGGAAAACACATTTCTACATTAAAATAAATTTAAGAAAATGAACAATCAAATCCATGTGGTTCTTGATTGGATTTGTTTTTAAAAAACCCAGCTGTAGAACTCAATTCATGAATAATTAAGGATATTTAAATATTAACCAGGTATTAGATGATATAAAGGAATTTGTGTTAATTTTATTAGGTGTGATTACAGCATTATGATAGATACACACATTCACACACACACTTACAAACATATATGCACAGATGTTTACAGTATCTTGAAAACATAGTGACACCGAGTATGCTCTCTGGAAGTCAGAAAGCTAAATTCCATTATTTAATCTAATCCTGGTTCCACAATTTACTAGCTTTGTGAATTTGGCCAAGCTACTCAAACTTTTTGATCCTTGGGTTCATAGGGACCATAAAGTTAGGATAAGATATTTAATTCCTTTTAAAAGAAATTAGTATCTCTAATTCTTACAGTTATTATTAGGGCAAAATGATAAACACCAAAAAATAAACTTTAATGCAGTCTGAAACATAGTAAGCCCATAACAAATTTTACCTCTAAAAAGAGGTAGGTTAGGTTATATTAGGTTATATTTTCTAACATTAGTGCTATCATTAGCAGTCAGACTACACAGTGAAGGAGAGAACAGAAATAGGCAGATGCATAAATGCTAACAAGAGCACTCCTGGGCACACATGCATACTGGCACACTTAGTTCTACTCTTTAGATTAGGGTTATGAGTTCTTGTCATATGTCTGAAACAGAATTGCCTGAGCAATACTAACTGTGGCCGTATTTCACCAGTCATGTAGTTGTCCATCCGTTCTGATCTTTTGGTGCCCATTCAGTGGAGCATACACACAAGTACTGGAGACCGTGACCTCGAGTTCATCAATGGGAGTTGCTCAGGGAAGAAGATTATAGTGCCCAGTCCATGGCCCCAGGAAATACAGCCCTGGGCTTTTTACTCACTCCCTGTCTTTCTCTAAGCCTTGTCCCTATCAAACCCCCTCAAAGAACCAACACTCACCGAATCCTGGGGATCAGGCAAAAGGGAAAGGAGAGGGTGCTGACAGACACACAGAAAATCTTCCAGGGGGCAGACACAGGAACCAAAGAACAGAGTGAATCACAAAGGAAGATCTGGTAGAGAGCTTGATTCCCTGCTCATTTATTTTCTCTGACCACTGCTCAATGTGGGGAAAACCTCTGTAGTTAGCACCTTAGGGACTCTGATGCCTCTCTTCTCACTCTCATAGGCAAAAGATTGAGAAGTTTCTATTAACTCTGTGTATGCTTTTGGGTTAACACTGCCTCAGGATGCTTTATTTTATTTTGCATTTACATGTGAGCTGATGTGTACCTGCCTATCATATAATCCAGATTTCAAGCTCATGCCCCTACTTAGTATAAAGGACTTTGGATAAGTTACTTAATCTCGGTAAAAGGGTGCTTATAGTAGTACTTACCTCTCACAATTGTGTATGGATTGACAAATTAAGAAGGGGAAACTGCTTTTGAATTCCTACTAGGATTAAGGAGTATGTACTTTCAAATTAGCTCAGAATCTACTTATTTATTTTTCCTTCGGTAAACTTTTAAAAAAATATCAGGACTGGGCCAACCCATGTTCTGAGCAAAACTGAAATAACCAGATGAGAATAAGAGAATACCAGAAAATCTCCTGGTATCTGTGAGCCTTTTTAGCAAGCTGGCACAGAAAGCAGAATCCCCCTACTGTCCGATGTGTCTTAATTTTATATAACTAGAGTTCATATAAAAGTAGAGAGTGGAATTGTGGTTACCAGAGGGTGTAGGAAGTGGATAGGAAAGGAGGAGATATTACTCAAGGGGTCATAATTTCAGGTAGAAAATATGAATAACTTCTAGTGATCTATTGTACACCATGGCTACTATAGTTAATAATAGTGTACTGTATAATTCAGAATTGCTAAGAATAGGTTATAAATCTTCTCACCACAAAGAAATGATATGTGTGTGAGGTGATGGATAAGTTAATTAGCCTGATTTAATCACTCCATGATGTATACATGTTTAATAACATCACATTGTGCTACATAAATATATGTAATTTTTATTTGTCAATTAAACATTATAAGAATAACTAAAAATAAATTATTTAAAATTTTAAAAGAGAACTACAGTGCATAACAACATATCGCTCACCAAAGCTGCAAATAACACTTTCCAGATTTTATTCCCTTTCTGCTTAGAGTAACTCAGCTGTCTCTTTCACCTTCTTCTTCCTGGTCACGTGATCATATCCTGTGCAACACCATATTCCAGAAGCAAAGCAATCATCAAGGATTTTTTTATCATAGAAACATATCTGTCATGCAGGTCATGCCACTTACCTGGTGCACAAAATCATCTGTAGGCAGCTCTCTTTTTATAGCATTTGGTTCTTCATTCCTGCTACATTTCTGTACATACAAACTTATTCTGCTTTTTCGTTGCCCATGGAACATCATTCCATACACTTAGTAGAAAACAAATATACAACCTTATCTCTGATCTGCTTGGTCTTCACTCCATACACAATGGGGTTGAGTGAAGGTGGGATAACAATGTACAGGTTGGCAAACATGATGTGGAAAGTGCGGGAGATATTTTGTCCAAAGCGATGGGCAAGGATGGAGAAAAAGGCAGGTGTATAGAACATGAGGATGACACAGACATGGGAACCACAGGTACCAAGGGCTTTCTGGCGGGCATCTCGGGAGGGGAGGTGAAAGACAGCACAGAGGATGAGGGTGTAGGACACAGCAATGAGGATCACATCTGAGATGACTGTCATGAAGGGAACACAAAAACCAAACCAGATGTTGATGGAAATATCGGCACAAGCGAGCCGGGCAACACCTATGTGCTCACAGTATGTGTGGGGTATGATGCGTGTCCTGCAAAAAGGCAGGCGTGTCAGCAAAAATACATCTGGCAGGATGATGCAGAAGCTTCGAAAGGCAATGCCCAGGACAATCTTGATGATGGTTTTGGGAGTCAAGATGGTGGTGTATCTCAAGGGAGAACAGATGGCCACATAGCGATCAAATGCCATGGCCATCAGAATGGCTGAATCCAGGACAGAGCTATAGTGGAGGAAGAACATTTGTGTAAGGCACCCTGGGAATGTGATTTCTCGAGCCCCCAACCAAAAGATACTGAGTGTTTTAGGCATAGTGGCTGTGGACAAGATGAGGTCAGTCATGGCCAGCATGGAGAGAAAGAAGAACATGGGTTCATGAAGGCTACGCTCCATTGCAATGAGGTAGAGAAGGATGCAGTTTCCCATAATGGCTACGATGTAGATGACGCAGAAGGGAATCCCAATCCACACATGGAATTGCTCCAGGCCTGGGATCCCCACCAGGATGAAGGGTCCTGGGTTGTAACTACTCAGGTTGAAAATGATCATGGCAGACCAAGATGGCACAAGTCTCAAATCCTGAAGGCAGAAAGTGATAAAGAATAGTTAGAGAAACTTGGGTCATTCTCATTTCCAGACAGTCATCATTATTGACTCCTAAAGACAGAGTGACCATATAGTTTATCATTGAAGTGGCACCCCTTCGAAGTGCCATTGCAAAGTAGAAATTAATAATAATGGCAGCCACTTGCAAAGATCAAGTTTGTCCCAGACACATTTTGATGTCCGGTTAGTCAACCTAAAGAAAACTTCTCCTTTTCCTGGCCACCCACAGTAGTTTACACACCTTCTCCAGGAAGCCTTCGAGACTGGCCACACTCTTCATCGTACACTGTCTTCTGATACAAGTTAACGAAGTATAGAATATATTTTTCACACACGTTAGTGGATTACAGTTTATATGACTTTATGAACATCTTTTCTGTACTTGCTCTGTCATTGTGGAATGTCAATTTCTGCCCGAAGACAACTATTGGCTTTTTACAAGGCTACCTGATAACTGTGTCTCTCAAATTTGTGAGATCAACCCTCTTCATTGCCATCCAAAATCCTGATTCAATTAAGCAAACACTAGCTGAGTTCCCACACTGTGCCAGACAACAAGGGTAACTCAGATTTGAATTAGAAAAGTCCCCTGTAGCTGAGGCTCATGAGCCCTTCCTTCTCCAAAAAAATAGTCTTCCAGCACCCTGTAATTCTACCCAAGTGTGTAATATCCTTATACTTCAGATTTAGTAACACAATCAGTCAGGATTTCTGTCCAAAAGGATTATTTCTTTGTGAATGCATACTGTATTAGATAGACACGTTGACCGGAGATACAAACTCTCTCACTCGATGCTTGTATAAGGCACAACCTGATCTATACTTAAATTCTCTCATGTATTTTGCCACCATTTATTTATTCACATATACTTTTGCACAATTATAACCCCCCTCACTCTCTCTCTGTCTCTCTCTGTATCTCTGCCTCTCTCTCTCTCTCTCTCTCTCTCTCTCTCTCTCTCTCTCTCACTCACACACACATAAACACTCATACACTTACACCCACATGCCAAGGATAATATTAACACAATATTTCATGAATGGATTTTGTCACTGACGTATGAGTTTTAAACTGCTAAATCCTCTTCTCTGGGAATTTTTCTTTTAAAGCCTAGGTCCTATACTGCCTCTCTTCCCTAGCATTATCCTCCCCTAACCCATTGCATTTACACAGAAAGCTGTTTGTGCTCTTTAGGTAACCAGCCAGGCACCAAGGTCAAGGACTTCCAGGATCAACACTAAGATGAGGCTTTTGATAGTAGCCACATGCCTCAAATTCCCAGCCTGGTAAGCCCAAAAACAATATTCAAGCTTATCCCCACCCCTGGTTTTTATCTTATTCTTCTGCCCAGCTCACAATAACTTCCATCCCCAAGACCGGGGCTTAGTTTCTTCACTCTTCTGCTTTTGGCAAAAGAGACACAGGATGCTCTTTTTTTCCTGTCTGATCCTTCCTTATCTATAAGTAAAAACACCCAAACCCTCCACATTTCATGTGTTCTTGTTTCTGAGAACACAGACCAGACCTTAGAAAGTGGGTCACAGCCCAGCCCCCATCTGCTGAGCATTCATGTTTTCTTGCTTAGTCACCTTCAACTTGGTTGCCTTGTCACTGGTTCATAGAATTCATCAATTGCTAACATTAGAGACCTGATTAGGTTGTTGGAGGCCTCATGTTGAAAATCCCTCTTCCAGGCTACTCAAATACTCAAACATCATATGTCTTCAGAATCCTAAAACCATATACTTTAAATCATAGCTCTCCTAGCTTGTTTGAACTCATCCTTTGTTCATATATATGTGGAAAAAGGTCTTCTCTAGTTTTTCTATTTCCATGTACTCAAATACAAAGGTGTATGTGCAGTCATCCGAAAGAATTCACAAGCACACGTGGGCACACACACAGAAAGTGAATTTGCAGCCTGGTCACGTGCAATCAGACATATCCACACTGTGGGACAATTTGTAACACAATCTGGTTTTTTTTTTCAACAAGCCAATGCCAATAAAAGGGATGGGGCATGGGTATTAAATGAGGACACACATTTCAACATTAAAATCAATTTAAGAGAATCATCAACAAAATCTATGTGGTTCTTGATTGGATTTAAAAAATCAACTATAGAACTCAATTAATAATAGGGATATTTAATGTTGAACTAGGTATTAGATGATATAAAGGAATTTGTGTTAATTTTATTAGGTGTGATTATGGCATTATGATAGATACACACACATACAAACATGTATGCACAGATGTTCACAGTATCTTGAAAACATAGTGACACAGAGTATGCTCTCTGGAACTCAGAAAGCTAAATTCCAGAATTTAATTTAATCCTGGTTCCACAATTTACTAGCTTTGTGAATTCGGGCAAGCTACTCAACTTTTTGATCCATGGGTTCATAGGGACCATAAAGTTAGGATAGGATATTTAATTCCTTTTAAAAGGAATTGGTATCTCTAATTCTTACAGTTATTAATAGGAAAAAATGATGAAGACCCCAAAATAGCTTTAATACAGCCTGAAACACAGTAAGCATGTAACAAATTTTACCTCTTTTTATTAGGTTATATTTTCTAACATTAGTACTATCATTAGCAGTCAGACTACACAGTGAAGGAGAGAACAGAAATAGGCAGATGCATAAATGCCAACAAGAGCACCCCTGGGCGCACACACATACCGGCACACTTAATTCTACTCTTTAGGTTAGAGTTATGAGTTCTTGTCATATATCTGAAACAGAATTGCCTGAGCAATACTAACTGCGGCCGTACTTCACCCAGTCATGTAGTTGTCCATCCGTTCTGATCTTTTGGTGCCCATTCAGTAGAGCATACACACAAGTACTGGAGACCATGACCTCAGTTCATCAATAGGAGTTGCTCAGGGAAGAAGATTATAATGCCCAGTCCATGGCCCCAGGAAATACAGCCCTGGGCTTTTCACTCACTTCCTGTCTTTTCCCTAAGCCCTGTCCTTATCAAGCCTCCCCTCAAACAACCAACACTCACCGAATCCTGGGGATCAGGCAAAGGGGAAAGGAGAGTGTGCTGACCACACACAGAACATCTGCCAGGGGGCAGACACAGGAACCAAAGAACAGAGTGGAGCAGAGGGGAAGAACTGGTTGAGAGCCTGATTCTCTGCCCATTTATTTTCCCTGACCACTGCTCAATCTGGGGAAAACCTCCATAGTTAGGGCCTTGGGGACCTTGATGCCTCTCTTCTCACCCTCAGAGGAAAAAGATGAAGAAGTTTCTATTAACCCTGTCCATGCTTTTGGGTTAACATTGCCTCAGGATGCTTTATTTTATTTTATTTTATTTTGCATTTGCGTGTGAGCTGATATGTACCTGCCTATCATATAATCCAGGTTTCAAACTCATGCCCCCACTTAGTGTAAAAGACTTTGGACAAGTTACTTAATCTCCATATAAAGGTGCTTATAGTAGTATCTAGCTCTTGTGATTGTATATGGATTGACAAATTAAGAAGGGGAAAATGCTTGTGAAATGTTGTGTCTGTCAGCACAGTTTTTCTTCTTTCCCTTTTGCCTTATACCCAAGATTCAGTGAGTGTGGTTGTTTGAGGGGGCTTGACTGAGACCAGATGAGGTGAGAGAGAGGAAGTAAGTGAAAAGCCTAGGGCTGTATTCCTAGGGGCCAACAGACGGGCCCCTGGCGAAAATGCTGAACATAGTGGCGAATAAATAGTGTAGATGAATAATGTAGGGCACCTGTTAAATTGAAGGGCAGGGAGGCCCAGAATCTGTGTTTCTAAGCTCTGCAGTGAATGTGTATGCATCTGTTTTTCACTGGGGGACCAGTATACACATGAATGTAAGCAGAAAAACTAGAAAGCTGCAAAGTTGGTTAAAACTATCACTACTGGCGAACACGTGGAACACTAGGAACTATTCCCCACATCCCAGACCTCAGGCACCTATAATTAGGACCCTTTAGGAAGGAGCAGAAGAAGGACTTTGTCCTGGATATGCTTGCTCTTTATTCCATACACAATAGTGTTGAGTGCAGGTGGGATGATTACATAGAGTTTGGAAGACATGATGTGAAAGATACAAGGGATATTGTGTCCAAAGTGATGGTGAAAGATGAAGAATGATGGTATATAGGCTACAGAGCATGAGGATGAGGCAGACATGAAAACCATAGGTGTCAAGGGCCTTCTGGCAGTCATCTCAGGAGAGGAGGTGAAACACTGCACAGAGGATGAGGGTGTAGGAGACAGCAATGAGGATCACATCTGTAATCACTGTCCTGATGGGAACACAAAAGCCATACCAGGAATAAATAGAGATATTAGCACAGACAAGCTGGGTACCACCAAAGGGTGACATGTGTCCTGTAGAAGGGTAGATAATTCACAAGGAAAACACACATGGGATGAAAACACAGAAATTTCACCAACAGATTCCCACAGCAATTTTGACAGTGGTTTGTGGATTTGAATACTGTTGTATCTCAAGGATGAGCAGTTGGCCACATAGTGGTCAAATGCCATAGCTAGCAGTACAGCTGAGTCCAGCACAAATGTGTAGTGCAGAAAGAATAACTGGGTGAGACAGCCAGGAAAACTGAGTTTGGGGGACCAAACCACAAGATGCTAAGTGTTTGGGGGGCATATCTGGCAGACAATATGAGGTCAGCGTTGCTCAGCATGGAAAAGAAAAAGAACATGGGTGCATGAAGATTGTGTTCCACCACTATGAGGTAGAGAAGTATATTATTGCCTACGATGGCCATGAGACAGATAAAACAGAAATAGTGCTGATCCCAACATGGTACTTCTCACATCCAGGGATGCCCAAAGGGGTGGAGGGGCTGTGTTGTAGCTACTCAGGTTGTACATGGTCACTGAGAACTGATGGATAGCTTCTGTGTCCTAAAAACAAAGTGTGTATAATGAACATGGGAAGATTGTATAGTAATTCTTCCTCTATCCTTCCTCAGGTCTGGCGCTCCTCTTTCCTGTGATCCAAAAAAGGAACCTGTCATTGCTATTAAGAGCAATGCTCATCACTTTGAGAAAGATTCTCCAGACCCAATACTTCTGGTTCTGATCACCCAATTATTCAGAAATCTTCTTTAAACTTCATAAAAGGCTATTCCCATTTTAATGAGCCTGGGACAATGAAATTTTTTGCTGTATAGATGTAAGTATAGAGAAACATAGTCTAACTATATGCAGGAATAAAAAGAAACTTTAAAAACTGGGTCACAATTGGGAAAATGAAATTAATAACAATTGCGGACTCTTACTATGTACCAGGTTCTTATATAGTATTATGTTATTTAGAACAACCTTCTGAGATATGTTTTTTTATATCCCTCTTTCTTTCTTTTTTTTAAAGAAATGGAAACTCTGGGAAGTAATGTTATCTGAGATCTCACCTCTAGTAGTTGGCAGAGACTAGATCATCAGATTCCACAGCCCCTGCTCTTTCATGCTGTCGTCCCACACCGGGTGACTGCCTGGACACACTGTTAGATGCCAAGTATTTAGAAGAGGCGTGGAAGTGTAGAGAAGGATGTAAAGAAGTAGATCTCTGGAACTGCAATTTGTCCAGCACACACCAGCCTTACCCCAATCTAAATGGCCGTTTTAACATCCCAGACACCGTATAGGGAACCTTAGGACTTGCAGACCAGAACATTCTCTTAAAATGTGATGTTTGATACCTCACCGTGGAGAATGATATGAGAAAGCATGTGAGGCTCCATCTGCAGTCCACCCTTAGGAATTAATGAAGAAATCTTGGTTAAGAATTTGGAAAAAGTGGTTCAAATGTGCTTGTTATAAATACAGAGAGAGCTTCTACAGGAAGAAAAATAGAATTTATGTTCTAAATCCTGATTCGTGATAAAAGCAAATGAACAAACTTTATAACAAGAGCTAATATTTTTGGAAAGTATTTAATGGACTACACAAATATAAGCATATTTACATGAAATCAATTTGTAATTCTCTTAAAATTCCCATGAGATAGGTGATACTATTATCCACATTTTAAAGATGCAGAAACTGAAGCAGAGAGAAGTAACTTCTCAAAAGCCGCTCAGTGAGGAAATGGTGGAGCTGGGAATCAGAGCCAAGGAGTCTTTTCCTAGATGCTCAGGTATATAGTGGAAATTCTCTACAGAGCCGATAGACTATGTGGCGAATAGTATACATATATGATATTTGTGTAGCAAACGACACAAAATTAAGTCATATAAAGAAAACATAAAAAACATATAGAACAAGTTAACATAAAATTAATCATATCCCTTAGGATTACAAATGTAGATTATTGGAATCCCCCTATTTAAAAGTAGAGATATCCATGCAGTTTTTTATTTGATACATTTTTTATTTCAAAATATTAATCAAGTACAAATGTTTTTGTTACATAGATACCTTTTATCATGCGAAGGCTTTTAGTGTGCCCATGACCCAAATAGTGATCACTGTACCCAATAGGTAGGTTTCTACCCCTTCCTTTCTTTCCCCTTCCTCCCTTCTTGATTTCCAATGGCCCTTACATCTGTTTGTGCTCATGTGTGCCCATCAGTTAGCTCCCAATTATTAGAGGCTGTATGTGGTGTTTGTTTATCTGTTCCTATGGGCAGCACCCTAGATGTGCTGAGGCTGACAGAAAGGAACGGGTAGATCGGGAGAAGAGTTTGGAGAAGTAAACAAGGACCTGAGCCTTGTGATTCACAACTTGAGTCCCGTCCTACAGACTAAGAGAGGGAGGGGATGGGGGAAGTATAATCAGCTCCATAAGCAAGAAAACTTTTTCTTTTCTTTTTTTTTCTCCAACGGTCCTGGGATCATAAAGTTTGCTTCATCACCAGTAGAGAATTTGCCAAGAATCATGTCCATCAGGTTAGGTATGTACTGTCTAATAATGTTTTCTTTTTTAAATTTATTTCAGAATATTACAGGGGTACACATGTTTTGGTTACATAATTTTATTTGTACAATTTCTGTCAAAGTTATAAGGGCTCTATCTGCCCTTCACCCAGATAGTGTGCATTGTGCCTGATAGGTGTAGTTTTACCCATCCCCTCCCGTCCCCCCACCTACTTGATTTCTGTTGAGTTTTACTTCCATATGGGCACGTAAGTGTTAATTGACTAGTTCCAATTTAGTATTGAGTACATGTGGTGTTTGTTTTTCCATTCTTGTGATACTTCGCTTGGAAGAATGGTCTCTAGTACCATCCAAGTTGTTACAAAATATACTAGATCATCATTTTTTCATGTCTGAGTAGTACCCCATGGCATACACATACCACATTTTATTAATCCACTTTTGTATTGATGGGTATTTTGATTGTTCAGACATTTTTGCAATTGTGAATTGTGCTGTTATAAGTATTCAAGTGTAAGTGTCTTGTTTATAAAATGTCTTCTTTTGCCTTTGGGTAAATACCTAGTAGTGGGATTGTTGGATCAAACGGTAGGTCTACTTTTAGTTCTTTGAGATATCTCCATACTACTTTCCATAGAGGTTGTACTAGTTTGGAGTCCCACCAACATTGTATGAGTGTTCCTTTCTCTCTGCATCCGCACCAGTATCTGTTGTTTTTGGACTTTTTGATAAGATCCATTGTCACTGGAGTTAGGTGATATATCATTGTGGCTTTTATTTGCATTTCCCTAATAATTAGAGATATTGAGCATATTTTCATGTGTTTTGGCCATTAGAATATCTTCATTGGAAAAGTTTCTGTTCACATCCTTCGCATATTTTTAATAGGATTGTTTGATTTTTTTTTTTTTGTACATTCTGGGTATCAGCACTTTATTGGATGTACAGCATGCAAGTACATTCTCCCATTCTCTAGGTTGTCTATTTGCTCAATTGATTATATTCTTGGCTATGCAGAAGCTTTAAATTTGATCAGGTTCTATTTAATTATTTCTGTTGTTGCCGTGATTGCTTTTGGGGTCTTCTTCATAAATTCTTTTCCTAAGCCAATGTCTATAAGAGCTTTTCCAATGTTTTCTCCTAGAATTCTTATGGTTCCATGCCTTAAGATTAAGTATGTTACCCACCATGACTTGATTTTTGTGAGTGGTGAGAGGTGCAAATCCTGTTTTAGTCTTCTACATGTGGCTATCTAATTCTCCCAGCACCCTTTATTGAATAGGAATTCTTTTCCCCAGTGTATGTTTTTATCTGCTTTGTCAAAGATCAGACGGCAATATGAGGATGGTTTCATATCTGCATTCTCTGTTCTTATCCATAGATCTATGTCTCTGTTTTTGTGCCTGTTACCATGCTGTGCTGGTTAGTATAGCCTTATAGTATAGCTTGAAGTCTGATAAAGTGAGGCCTCCCTATTTGTTCTTATTATGTAATGTTACATTGGCTATTCGGGGTCTTTTTTAGTTCTATATGAAGGATAGAACTATTTTTTCTAGGTCTGCGAAGAATGAATTTAGTATTTTAATGGGGATTGCATGAAATCTGTAGATCACTTTGGGTGGTATAGACATTTTAACAATGTTTATTGTGCAGATCCATGAACACGATATGTTTTTCCATCTGTTTACATCCTCTGCAATTTCTTTCCTCAGTGTTTCATAGTTCTCCCTATAGAGGTCTTTCATCTCCTTAGTTAAGTCTATTCCTAGGTATTTTATTTTCTTTGTTGCTATTGTGAAAGGTATTGCATCTTTGATTTGATTCTCAGCTTAACTGTTGTTGGCATATACAAAAGCTACTTGTTTGTGTACATTGATTTTGAAAACTGAGACTTTACTGAATTTATGTATCAACTCTGGGAGTCTCTTGGTTGAATCATTAGGATTTTCTAGATATAAGATCATACTGTCAGCAAACAGCAATAGGTTGACTTCTTCATTCCCCATTTGGATACACTTGATTTCCTTCTTCTGTCTGATTCAGACTAGGACTTCCAGCATTATATCGAACAGAAGTGGTGATAGTGGGCAACCTTGTCTGGTACCTCTTTTAAGTGGGAACACTTTCAATTTTTTTACTATGATGTTGGCTGTGGGTTTGTCATTTATGGTTTAATAATTTTGAGGTACATCCCACCTATGCCTATTTTGTTAAGGGTTCTCATCATAAAAGTGTACTGAATTTTTTCAATTGCTTTTCCAGCACCTATTGAGAGGATCATATGGTCTTTGTTTTTCTTCTATTTATGTGGCAAATTACATTGATATATTTGTGTACGTTGAACCATCCTTACACCTCTGGCATGAAGCCCACGTGGTCGTGGTGAATTATTTTTTTCACAGGCAGCTAAATTCTGTTTGCTAAGATTTTGTAGAGAATTTTTGCATCTATATTTATAAGGGATATTGTTCTGTAGTTTTCCTTTTTAGTTGTGTCCTTTCCTGGCTTTGGTATCAAGGTGATATTGGCTTCTTCGAATGAATTGGGGAAGATTCCTTCCTTCTCAACATTATGGAATAATTTCTGAAGTATAGGCACTTGTTCTTTTCTGTAGGTCTGTGAAAACATATGGTCTGGGACTTTTTTTGTTGGAAAATTTTTTATTGATGCTTCAATTTCAGTGCTTTATATTGGTCTGTTCAGGAGTTCTATGTCTTCCTAATTGAGCCTCAGGAGCTTTTTTTTAATAGTATTTTTTTTTTTTTTGTAGTTCTCTTATGTATAACGTTCCCAGGCCAGATCTGCTGACCAGAACTTTGTAAGTTTCCGTTGCACTGATGCATTACCTATTGAGTTTTTTTCCTGGAAATGGCAGAACCTTCTTGCAGCCATGAGATAACTACAAGGCCTTATGCAACCTATTTGTCCAGGAAAGACAAGATAAGCAACACCCTGCCACAAATTGTGCCCAAGGACCCACTGAACAGCTTACTCTCCACATCCCACCTGCGTACAAGGCTGAAAAAATT
>RJWJ010039412.1:0-14478 GCA_004363605.1 Indri indri | reverse complement strand
GTGCTTCCTCATCTCTTTCCCCAGTTCCAATGGGGCTCCAACTGACTTTTTTCTTCTCTTGGTAAAGACTTCCAAAAAGCAATTTCCACAAATTTTGTTGTCTTCCCTATTTCCAACATTTAACTACTCCGGGTGCCAGAAAGGTCTTTCTGGGATCTCACAAATCTCTCAAGCCAGAGGCCGTGCCAGTCTCCTCTTGCTCTGCGCCCTATTTGGGAGCCTGCCTGGCAGCAGCCTCCCTTCCCTACTCGAGCCCTTCCCATTCATGAGGATCTATGGGGCTTCCTCTGCAAGGAGCCTTTAGACACGAGGCGCCACAGCCCCTTCTCTCCACCGATGAAAGGACCCTGGCCAAGAGGCTAAGACAGGGCTCCATCCCTCACACTTCCTCTCTCCTTCACAGGAATGATGCTCTGGAGGATTTTCAGCTCCTTTTCAGAAATACGTAAAAATATCCCATCGCAGGAGAGGACCGGGCCAGAGTGGGCTCAGGAACAAGATCAGTGACAGGGTCTGGATGGTCCCCACCCCACCCCACCCCCATCCCCAGTGGCTCTGGGCTTCTTTTACCAAACAGTAATAAAACAGGGCACGGTAACAACATTCGTAAAACACTTTAGAGTTGACCGAAAGCACCCTTTCACATATCATCTCACGTAATCTTCAAAGTCCCCATTTAAAATGCACATGATCCGCCCCACTTTACAGATGAGGAAACAGTCAAACGGGTGAATGACGCACTCAAGGTCAGATCAACCTTGAGAGTGGAGCCCACGTCAAACTCAGCCCCTGCCTTCAAACCGCGGGCTCCGTGACCACGCAGGCCCCCTCAGCAAAGCGAGCGCTGGAGTTGGAATCAGAGACGAAGGCGCAGTCCAAGCGCTGGCGCCCAGTCGCCGAGCGAACACGGAGACGACACCCGCCCGCCAGCTCGGTCTCCTCCAACGCCAGACGAGGAGGCTGGGCTAACAAGGACCCTGGAAGTCACTGCCGGCTCTGGGGGAGTATGTCTCACTCTGCCTTTCATTTCAGTTCTACGCTTATTTTATTTTTACTCATTGGATATCCAATTATGCTCTTTCCCTCCTCCGTGTGGATTACTCACCAGAACAAAACATTGCGATGGAGCATCTCCGGCGTGCCCGGCGTCCGGCAAGGACAGAGGGAGCCCCCGCCCCTGCGGAGCTCTTAGGCCTGTGGGAGCGTAGGGGATTGAACAAACAACCACCAGGAAAGATGTGAAACTATGCCTGTGACAAATGCCACCAAGGCACGGTTTACCAGGCCAGAACATGGTACTGACGTAGCCACTAGGAGGGGACTCTAGCCCTCCCAGAGGGACTGACTCTTGTGCCGAGATGTGAAAGAGAGAGAAGAGGGGGGAAGAACATGCCAGGCGCAGGAAACATCGTGGACAAGGCGAGACTGAAAGCCAGTGGGGCTGGAGGTGACAGGGAGGGAAGCGTGGTAGGCAGTAAGGACAGAGCGGCAGCAGCTCCCAGGCGGGGCTCAAAAGGCCAGGATAAAGGGTGTGGTCTCTATGCCAAGAGTAGTGGAAACCTCTGGAAGAGGTAGGAAGCTGGAGGTGAGGTGAAGGGGATGGTGGGACCAGGCACATCAGGGGACCTTTAGGTAATGAGGAAGGATCTGTCACTGCAGGCTGCCCCCAACAAACTCAGGTAACATGTCACACGAGCTGAGCAAAATCCCACTCGCTTGGACACCGAGTTTCCAGGGAATGAACAGGCAAGGGTTCACTATGGCTGTCCCCCTGGTCTGGAAAATATGCCTTATTCTCCCCCTGCCCCTGTGCTCCAGCAAATGCCTCCTCGCTGTCTGGGCGGCCCTCCCCTACAGGTGGCCATGGAAGTGCACCACTCAGATCTCCTTCAAGAGGACCTGATGCAGGGAGCAGAGCTGACACCAGCCCAGCTGCCACCCTTTCCGATCCATCACTGCATTCACACTGAGGCCACTCCCCCAGGGCTGCACCCAGCCAATGACCAAGCACGTTGGAGTACTAGGGCCAACACATTCCTGTCCGATGCAGGGTTCCTTTAACAATCAGTTTGCTAGGGGACTTTGCATCAGGTGGCTGAGACTTTCTCAGAGCTGTGCTTTATATCAGGCTGTTCCTACCCAACCCTTCCTTCCTCTCTCCTTCCACAGGGGTCTGATCTGCACCAAGGTCTGGATACTCTCTCTCTCCGCTGCCCCCCGCCCCTTTAGTCCTCCACAGGCATTTACCCCACAAGACTGTTGTATGTCTAATCAACCTTGTTTTGGTGTCTGCCTCTTGGAGGACCCATTCTCTTCTCTGTGCTCCAGATCAGTCTTCCTAAGAGGACTAAGAAGATCTCCACTATCCTGGCCTTACTTCCCCAGGGGCTCTATGGGATTCAGGCAGCACATTCTGTCATTTCTTATAGCACCCTGCCCCAGATCTAGGCTTCCAGCCATCCTCAAATATCAAGAACTATTTGTTTCCAAGGAAAGCACTACACGAGCTTTGCCAAAGCTGTGGTTCCTCAAAGTCAGGGGCTCCTCAAATCATGCCCATAAAACCCAGGTCCCTAGACATGCTCTAAGTTGGTCCAAAGAGAGGGAGGCCTCATTGGCGGGCCTTGGGGACCCCCAGCCCTACTGTAACCAGAACGGCTCCACTTTTATCTTTTTTATTTCATTTTGTTTTGTTTTTGGTATTGAGATCCTATGTAAGATTTCATTTGACAAAAAAATAATTCTGCTGCCAAAAGTAGAACTATAATTGAAAAACCACTACCAAGGACTTTTCTTTTTGTAGAAATGGCAGGCTATTATCATTAAAAAACAACTAAAAATCTGGATAAAATACACAATATATCTTCTCAAAATCATCAAAATGCTGATCAGATAGTAAGGAAAGACTAGGCTAGTACTGAAAGGAAACAAGAACCCAGAGAAGAATGAAAAATCACTTTTTCCCTGAAGACATTTTCTGAGTCTGGCAGATTTGAGCTTGTTTTGACAGGCTGGCAGGGTTAGAGAGACAAAAATCCGCACCCAGAATCTGCATAAATGGGGAGATCAAAAGATGACCCTTCTCACAATAAGCTGGGCCTCTAAGGGTGAGGATGAATCAGAAATTGACTAATCCTCAAGAGAATCTGTAAATTGGGTTTGAATCACCTATGTTGTTGAGGAAACTTCAAGCCTTTAATTTCATTTAAGGGAGTGGGGGGGGGGTGTCCAAGATTTAAGCCCTCAAATAACCTGCCAGAAAATAAAATTTTCTTCTGGAATAAGGTACCTTCTTCATCTCAGGTCTTAATTTATACTTATAAATACTTTTCATGTGCAATGACCAGCACACAATCAAAGATAACCAGGTACACTATGAAACCACAAGTGAGAACCACTAGAACTAACAATATGAATGAGCTTCTCTTTCTCTCAGCTCTGGGACCCTGTTGGTATTAGAAGCATCTCCAGTGAATTACAGTAATCTAGTTAGTTCTGCCAGGACCATCACTCTGGGATCTCCCTGCCCCATCTACAATCTCCGTCCTAACAAAGTGGGAGGCTCCATTTGCTAATCAAGAAGCTCCCATACTTCCTAAAGGACACCCCCAGAACCTGAACACATGATCCCAGAGTCAGCCTTATGCTTTCACTGTAGGGCAAAAGTTCCCAAGTCCCATGCCTGTGGGAAGATGGAACCACTTACACCATGAAGACAATGGTGATTCCCCTTCAGGCCACCACCACCACATCGTAGCCCCCCTTTTCCACATTATTCCTCCTCCCTAACAGTTCTGACCCTGCCTGCCCCCCTCTTGATCAAGACTGCTCTCCTAATTAAAATAAACAAATGTCAGGAAGCAATTACCGCAGAGAGCAAGGCAGATGGTAGAATAGTGGCACTCTGGTATTGCATTAAGCAGTAACTTGCTATCTCTTCAAAGTTTCTGCACTTTAATTAAGCATCGTTATAGACAGGTTCAATGAGCTTTGGAGTGGGGTTTATCAAATTAGCTTCTGGCAGGGCTGATGCTGTGTGATTGCAAGAGGTGTTCCTGATGCAAGGCTCAGCTGCCTGAGAGGGCCCAGGAGGGGAGCAAAGGGCAAGAAGGCCCAACCCTACCCCCTCAGCAGACCAAAGGAGGGGGTGGAACTCTACCCACAGGGGTAGGGATGGTGGAACAGGTAGAGACAGCCTAAGTGAGCACTGAGATGGGGAGTCAGACATCCCCCAAGCTGAGCACCCACTCTTCCCCTACATCCCCCTTCTGTAAGTATCTCCGGCCCATAGGGGAAGGACCAGAATCTGGGAGGCGGTAAACACAGAACTAAATCAGGCAGACTTGGATTCTAATCCTTCCTATAATCCAAATAACACTGAGCAGACTACTTAACTTTTCTATGCCTCAGGGTTTTTTCCCTTCATTTGCAAAATGGAATTTATAATAACTAACAATCATTGAGTACTTACTATGCGCCAGGAACCATTCCAAGCCCTGTAAGTGTTTAACTCATTTAATCCTTTTCCCTGCAATCCCACGAGGTAGGTATGATCATTATCCCATTTAACAGATGAGAGGCTAGAGGCACAGGGAAGATAAACTTGCCCAAAGCCACCCCGCTGGCAAGTGGCAGAGCCAAAATTCTAACTGGGCAGCCTGGATACGGAGCCGCTGCTCACTCATAGTCACAAAACACCACAAAGCAAAATAAAAAAACTATTTGCTACTACTCGACAATAAAATCAAACGAACCACTGCTGCATGCGACAAGAATAAATCTTTAAAATGTTATGCTGAGCAAAACAAGATATGAGTATAAGTCCATTTATATAAAATTCTAGAAACAGGAACATCAATAAATAATGACAAAAACTACATCAGTGGTTGCCTGGGGCCAGGGAGGGAGGCATGTAGAACTGACCACCAAGAGGCACGGGAAAACTTTGTGGGGTGATGGGAATGTTTTCTATCTTGACTGTGGCATTTATTACACAGGTGTGTATCTTTGCCAATATTCATTGGACTGTACACTCAAAATGGATGTACTTGATTGCATGTAATTCATAACTCTAACAAAAATTTTTAAAAACCTACTTCCTAAATAACTGAACACAGAAATATGAATGACAGCACTAAAGTGTGAATGTTTGTGTTCCCCTCAAATTCATATGTTGAAACTTAATCCCCAGTGTGATAATAAGAGGAGGGGCCTTTGGAGGTGACTAGGTCATCAGAGTGGAACCCTCATGAATGGGATTAGTGCTCTTAACAAGAGGCTAGAGGGGGCTTGTTTATCCCTTCCAGCCCTTCTACCACGTGAGGACACACTGAAGACACCATCTATGAAGAACCAGCCCTCACCAGACACTGAGTCTGGGAGCAACATGACCTTGGACTTCCCAACCTCCAGAACCGTGAGCAATAAATTTCTGTTGTAGATTTGTAAACTACCCCATCTAAGGTATTTTGTTACAGCAGCCTGAACAGACTAAGGAAGGCAGTGGACCTTGTGTGGTGGAATTCATTCATTCAACAAATATTTATTAAGCACTTACTATGTGTCAGGCAATGTTCTAGGTGCTGGTGACACATTAGTGTAAACGGATTAAAGTAGTTGCCTTTGTGGATCTTGAATTCTAGTGGGGAGAGCTAAATAATAAGCAAATGCAGAAGTGTAACAAATAGTGTGCCTGAGGGTGATAAGTATTCTGGAGAAAAAAGTAAAGAGGGAGGGAAGAATTGGCAGTGCTTAGGGGGAGAATTGCAAATTAAACCAAGGGGCTCAGGGGAGGCCCCTTCCTCAGCAAGGTGTGTGAGCGGAGATGGGAAGGTGGGCAAGGTAATCGTGCCTACCGCCGGAGCAGGCCTATCCAGCCCCTGTGTTCCCCCTCCGCCCTTCTCCACAGGTGCCTCTGCTCACACATTCACCCCGGCTGCGCCGTGTACCCCGGGCTCTCCAGGCTCTCCCTGCCTTGTCCGCCTCTTCTCCCCACAGCCAGCACCGCCCTGCCCACTAAGGTCTCAGGCCCTCCTCTCCTTCCCTCTCTCCATGCCCCACACACCCCTCCCGGGCAGGCCTTCACACCTCACTTCACACCACCTGCTATGTTTAGAACATTTTGCCACCTCCCAGGTGCAGACTCACCTCCTTCAGACAAGCTCCATCAGGAAAACAAACCTGCCCTCCTGGGGACAAGGCTTGAGAGGTCTGCATGGCCAAGATGCTGACTTTACCCCAAGTAAGATGCTCGGCTTCCGGGCCCTGAAGTTCAGGTGACCATCAGTATTAGTGATCATCTACTAGAGGAGATACTGGAACTGCAAAGCTCAGTCCCAAACTGCATGAAGACACATACGTAAGCTGTAAATTACATAGGGTGTGATGCTTGTATTCGTGGAAATCATCATAACAATACAGTATTTGCTGTGAACTTACCATGTGTTGGGAGTTGGACCCCGCACTTGGTATGCATAGCACATGCATGGCACCATATGATCCTCACAATAGCCCCATCATATAGGTAATTAATTCCCATTTTACAGATGAAGCTCAGAGAGGTTAAGTAAGTTGTCCAAAGTCACACAGCTTGTAAGTAGTAAAGTCAGAATTAGGATTATGCCTGTCCCACTCCAGAGACTCCAGACCTAACTGCTCTGATTAAATATATACAGGCATAGAAGTTGCTAAGGGAAAAAAGTGTTATCTGTGTTTGGTGGTGTAGGGATAGCTTCAGATAGGAGGAGGTTTGATCTTGATTTTAAAATATAAACAATTGACTTGTAGGATTATAAGGGGAAGAAGAGATTGGAAGGAAGAAGGAAGAAGAAAAATTTGGAGATAAAAGGAAACACAAGGAAAAGATTATGCTTTAAGAAAAATGGCAAATTGTTAAGTATTGTTGGAGGCACAGTACCAAAGTCAGGAAGATTGAGAACCTGAGCTTGGAAAGGCCAACAACATGCAATTTTGAAAGGCCTTTATGTCAAGCTGAGAAGCTATATTTATTTTATTTAACAAAGCCTTATGCAGTGTTTACTATGTGCTAGGCACTGTTTTAAACACACACAAATATTAACTCATTTAATCCTTCTAACAACCCTATAAAGTAGGTATTACCATTATTATCCATTTTACAGGTGAGGAAATTGAGGGACAGAAAGGTTAAGTAACCTACCCAAGATAACTCAGCCAGTAAACGGAATCGAAACCCAGGCAGTCTGGCTCCAGAGTTCAGGATCTTAGCCACTACCTATACTACGCTAATGAGATTTTATAGGGGAGGCAATATTTTACACAAGGAATGGTGTACTTAGATTTTATTTCCTTAGACATTTCCTACTACCTAGCAATCCTAAGGAAATAAAGACTAAATGGAAGGAAGGAAAGAAAGAGTAAATGGGAGAAGAAAAGAATGGATGGTAGGAAGACCACCTAAGAAGGCACCAACGTGTTCTGTTAAAAGAGGAGTCAATGGAGTCCAAAGATATTTTAAAAGTAGAACCAAAAGGGTGTGATGACTGACAGAGGAGAGAAGGATATTGAAGCTGGGCCCCACCTTTCCAGCTCACATTCCTGGGTAGACGGGGACGTTACCCACTCAGATATGCAGGAAATGATGACAACCTGACTTGGGTACGGTACATCTGATTCTCTACTTTCTATTAATCCTCAATTGCAAGAACCAGTAGGCAGTTGCCTGTGTCGGTCTGAAGCCACTGCCGTGAGTTTTATAGCTGTTGATTTTGAGGTATCTATGGGTGGAGAGGACCAGGCGGCAGATGATTCAAGGTGTATGAGGGAGTTTAAGGCTGGAAGCATCAACTGGAGAGTCTTCCACCCCGGAATAGCAGTGAAAATCTTGGAGTGGAGAAGATCCCACAGGAGGAGAAGGTGGAGCGGATGGGAAGAGGGTGGGTGGCAGAGCTCTGGAGAAAGACATTAAAAGAAACAAACCAAAAAAGAAGAGTGGGACTTTATAGCTTTTAAGAAACAGACACACCTTGTAGACCTGTGGCTGAGTAAGAGTCATTCCAAGTCCAACATGGTGAAATAGGCAAAGAAGCTGGGAGACCAACTCTCTGTGTGACCTCGGACAAGTCACTTCACACCCCTTTGAGCCACAGTTTGGACTTAATGATCTCCAATGTCCCTGCCAGATATGAATCTGTGAAACAGGTCAACAGCAGGACCATAAGGTGACCTCAAAATGGGTCTATGTAACCAACCTGGGAACACCCAGGACAGCAACCCCACAGAAGGGGGCAGGCGGCAGTCCTGTCTGCTGCACAGCCAGCCAAAGGGGCGGCTGGTCAGGGAGCAGGAGAATCCCATCTTGGCCTTCACTCGCTGGGCCTTTGTTCCTGTCTACCTACAGAGAGAAGGTTCTTCACTGGGCACAACATGGAGTTCCTTCCCCACTCTCGGCACTCTCCTCTGGCAGACTAGAGGGGGAAACATGGTGCCCCTGGGATGTGAGTGACCCAACCAGAGAGTGTGAAAACTTCCTGCATGGCTGTATTCCAACAAAACACGGACATCATTCCATGGCATACTGAGTGTGAACACTCTGCATCGAGAGAAACTCCCCTCCTCCACATCACAGGAGTGGTGTGAGGACCTGGGAGAAGCAGTCATGAAAGGATATTGGAAGAAAATCCCATTGTATGTAGAGAAACTGCTCCACAGTGTCAGGAGACAATCGTGGAGGGTACTTTCCAAAATATGAAGAAAGGGCATCTCCACTTTTGCAACCTACAATCACTTCAATCACATGATGAGTCCAACCTGGACTCATCAGCCTCCATTTAGCCCCCAGATCTGCTCTCCAGCCTTGTTTCTTAGTCTCAATGAACGGCACCCCCACCTTCCAGTTTCTCAATACAAACTCCTTCCTTCTGCCTGCCCACCCTGCTCTAGCCTCGCTGCCACTACGGTGGGTTAAGGCCACCATCATCTCTTCCCTGAGTCACTGATATAGACTATTAACTTGTCGCCTGCACTCAGTCTTGGTCCTCTCTAACCCATTCCCATACTGGAGCCAACGTGGTCTTTGCATAAGCTGAGTCAGACCACACAACTCCTTTCCTTAAAGCTCTTCAGTGACTGTTGCTCACACATGGAATCCAACTCTGGCCTAGCAGGCAATGCCCTTCATCATCTGCCTGCCCTTTAGACACATCCCTCTCGTCACTTGGCTCTGCCCCATCAATCGGTGTCTCCAAGGCACTATGCTGTCCCTCTGTCTGTGCACTGGCTGTTCCCTCTACCTGGAATACTCCTCCTTGCCCTCTTAGCGTAGCCAAGTCATAGTCATTTTCTGGTCTTTCATCTCCCTTCGTCTAGGAAGACTCCATGATGCACCCCAAGCTAAGCTGGGTGCCCTTCCTATGTTAGCTCACAGCACCCCATACTTGACTACATTGGCCTTACGACTTGGAATAATGTTTACCATCCATCTCCTTCAGCTGACTGCAAGCCCAAGGATCTTGTCTGTTCTGTGCATCATTACATCTCCAACACCTGGCAGAACACATGACAAGCACAGTAAGTGCTTAATAAATAATGAACGATGAATATACCCGGTAGGTAAACATAGAAACACAAAGTTTTAGAAGCACAGACTTGGAATGGCCCTTAGTGGTCACCTAGCACAGGAATCTCCTCTGACAACCATCTAGAGGCTCTGCTGGACACTTCCATTAGTCCACTGACACTGTCAGAAACTCTGGTTTCTAGAAAGGTCTCCCTTATAGTGAGCTGAAATGAGTCTCCCCTTAACATCCCCTTCATCAGTCACAGCTCTGCTCTCAGGAGTCACACAGAGCAAGTTTGTTCTTTCTTCCCTCTGACAGCAACTCACACATTTGAAGGCAGCTGTCATGCTCTGCTCATTCCCTCAGTTACCTTTCCTTCTACGATACACACCACTTGTTTTAACAGCTCCTTACTGACCCTGGATTCCAGTCGTCTCCTGCCTAGCCACTGCCTCCTCTGGACAGACCCCAGACCTTCAGAATGACACCCAACATGAACACAGTGTCTTGACCCTCAGAGCAATGATATCCACAAACAAACAAGTTAACATAGTGTGGATCTCTAAGCCATAAAGGTAAATGAAATCTCCAGTTCTCAGAGTTCTCATCACTCACTCAGGATGAAAGACATAACGGGAGAAAAACCCACGCCATCGAGTGCCTGCAATGTCAGGACACAAGAACACCTCCACACGGAAACCCAAGTCTAGGAAAATAAATCCAGTCGACCACTGACACATTCTTTATTACAAAGTTCAAAATTTCCTCTTCCTCTGAATATCATTGAATAATTATCATAATATAAGGAGAAAAGACCAACACTAACCTCCACAATCCCAGTCCTACCACTCAGAGAGTTAAATAATTCCCTTTCACCCAAATTCAACTCTACCCAAGCAACCTGCAAGCACTTCGACACCATCCAGGTACGCTGTGCATCGTTTCAGCCCATCGGACACACCCAGAACATGGTACATGGCACCATCCCAGTGGGGCACTGGGACAGGGAAAAAATTAAAGACATAGCATGGGCAAGTGGCTTAATCCCCCTAGACCTCCCTTTCCTCATCAGTAAGTGAGAGGACTGACATAGGATTCTGTCCCCACTCTGTTTGTCATTACGATAAATACTTAAACACAACCAAATTGGTCCCTCCTGATGACATTTAGACATTAACCCTCTGGCATGCCCTACCTTTCAGTTTCCAAACACCAACCCCGATAGTCCTGACGGCCACTGGAGCTTGGGGCCTGGGGCAGTGGGCACCGAAATAGGTTCCTGCCCCGCCAGCTTGTTCAACACAAAGGGCGAAAGAGCAGAGGGAAAGCTACTCTCGATCTCCTTACTTTGACTCCGGCCTCATTAACAGCCCATGCCATAAAATGGCCCTATAAACTGCCAAAGACCCCCACAAACCTCGAAGCATGTGAAAAGACTCCATAACCCACAAAGTCCCCTATAGAATCTAAATGACCCAGAACCCGGTTACTTAGAGCTCTTTATCGCCATGTATAATACTCTAGAATTGACATGCTAACATGTGTTTTGTGTATGATTACAATGGTTACATATATACCTGTTAGGAACTTTTGAAAATAGAGGGGGGAAAGTATAATTATACTATTCAAGAATGATTAAAATTGACCCTTATAGCCTTCTTTCTATGAACATATTATTTAATTGAGATCATAATGCATATATTTTTATAGTGGATTTTTCCCTATGCCATTACATTAATGATTGCATAGTATTCCATTACACCGTTAATATAACTAATTCCTCATTGTAAGAACTTAGGCTATTTCAACTTTTTGCTCTTATAAATAAAACTGTGAGAAATGTCTTTTAAAAGATATTTTTATATACCTCTTTTCTTAGTGTAGAGATCTCATGTTTTTGCCTTGTGTTGACAAATGGAAAATCAAAAGAGGGAAATGAAGAAAAGCAAACCAAGATGATTAACATCTTTTACCCCCAAGGTCCCAAGAACCCATCCCTATATGCTCATGTTCTTTCCTAGAACTGCTGAGAGGAAACAAGGAAATGTTATTTGCTTTAGTTCTATCAAATAAGCCAAGATTAGCAAAAATATATTATAATGATATTAGAAAATGTTTATTCTTATACACTACAGGTGGGATGGTAATGTGATGTAACCTGTGGAGGGAGAAACAGTATTATTTCTAAGTATAAAAAATGAAGAATCTAAATATCTAGAAATAAGGAATAAAGTAAATTGTTACATCTAGGTAATGGAATACTATATACCTTCATAGCCTTTTAAAAAAGGTTAAAAAATACTTACTGATGCAGTAACATGCTCACATTACAACAATAAAAGCAGGGGGAAAACAGACTATGTATACGGTATGTTTCTGTGAAAAAATAAAAAGGAAGTATACACAATCTCTCTCTCACACACACACACCCCTGGAAGGATCTACACCAAAATATAAACAGTGGTACATGGTAGGAAAACAGTGATTTTTGCTTTTGCCTCTTTTTCTAAGATTTTTAAGGTTTCGGTATTTATTGTGTACTATTTGCATTATACAAAATACTGTGTATTAATGGTGGCAATGGAAAAATTATCAGATTAGTGAAGGAAACAAAACAAAACTAACTCAGGTGCCTAAACTCTGAGGTGGATCACCCAGTTTCTTGTCCCTCCTTTCTAGCCTCTCCACCTTCGGCCGTATCCAAGAGGGAAAAGAAGAACAACAACAACTCAGAACTGAGCCTGTGACATTTACCACCCCGTTTTGAAACTGAGCCAAGTAACTGAGAAAGACTGGGATCAAAGAAATACATCAGACTTGAGAGCTGGAGCCGAATCTCAGGCTACCCCCAAAACAGTAACAACGGGAGAACGCTTTACCTAGCGCCAAAATGCCAGCAATGAGTAATTAATACTCCCCCAGCCCCAGGAAGCCTCATCTCACCTGGGGGAGTGGAGAGGCTAAAGCACAGAGGAGGGCCACCAAACCCAGCTGCACACCTGACGCCTCACACCTGCTCAGTAGCTCCTAACCCAGGCCCCCAGGCATGCTCCCTGGGGAAAGCCCTCTCTCTGGACACAGGCATGACAGAAACCACCACATGTGCAAAGAGAAAGGCACAAGCACTCAGACATAGCCTTTGCATGTCCACGTCTTCATCACGGATGTCACCAAAGAGACAATGCCCAACCCGGCCAGGGAAGTAGAGGGAGATCACGGCCCAGGCCAGCTGTGACCCTGGATGTTCGGCTCCACAGATGGCTGGCTGTGTTGTTTTATTCAGGTGTTTTGGTGCCTCTACCTCTCTGTGTTCTCATCTTTAACATGCAGAATAGTGATCCTGTCTATCCCATTGGGTTAGGATGATGGCTAAGTTAATACACAGCAAGAATCTACCCTGTACCTGGCACATGGTACTTGGAGATTGCTTCCTTTCCCTGTCCTGCCCTTGTCCCTGGAAAAGGCCAAGGACTGTTAACAAATGATAGGGACATGGTCCCCACCCCCAGCAACCAAGGTTTTCCTCTCTGGGTGTCAGCGAGGGGCTGGGCTTGATATGAGGGATCTGTTTTGCCCACTTGGCCAACACACAGAGAATGAGAAAGCGCAGCCCCGCCATTTGCTTTTCCCCATATAACAGATTTTTCACAGGAATCGCAGAGTTAAGAGCTGGGAGGGACGTTAAGGTTACCTAGTTGGCCTCCCCTCACCCCCACGTGCCCTGACCTTACAGCCCTGACAGGTGACCTTCCAGGGAAGCCCCCAGCAGCACATCTAGTTACAATTACTCCAAGCACGTGACAAAAGTCACGTCATTTTACTCTTGACAGCCCCAGAAACAGGGACAATAATGCTGCCACATCTTTAAGCGACAGGAAATCCACAAAGTCCTTTCGCAGAGGCTGATCTAAATTTCCTTCATTTCACCTTTTGTTTTAATCTAAAAAAATTCTGCCAAATCCTTGCTGACTGTAGACAAAAACAGGTGTTCCCTCTGTTTTGGGGCAGGGGGATGGAGGCATGCTCGTCTCAAATTACCCAGCCCTTTGTCTCTCCTCCTACTTCCCCCAAGATGACACTCTGCTCTCCTGGCCTGGGGGACTGGCACAGATCGCCCAGAACAGCTATGACAGTTTCTCCCTCCCCCTGGCTCCCGTTCGGAGCCACCCATTCTTCCCCCATCCAGGCCCTAGCCAGAAATGGACCTTAGATTAAAAAGCCTCGGTTGGTATCTCTGGTTTCTGCCCTGGCGACCTCTCTCGGAAAGAGGTTTTAAATGGTGCACGCTCATCGCACCTTCCTCTCTCGGCCCCCGAGTCACACTTCAGAAACGCGTCATCTGAGAAGATGGAAGAACAGCATGTCGGAGCGGCTGACAGCGTCACCACAGCTCCGTCTCTGCCCACTGCTCCGTCTCGCCAGCCCGCGGTGGTGAGATTTCTTCTTTCCTCTCTGCCTTCTGTCTCCAGCCGGAGACTTGTCAGCAGCCCCTTCATGTAGCAAACAAACGGATCGGTTTGGCTTAAAAGGTCAATTGCAGCAGATTTGTGCGTGTTCTCTCGCTCTGACGTCGAAGCACCGTGCAAGCAGAGGGAGTACAACTAGTCCCTGATGCAGGCTCCCCTGCTCCCACCCCCAGCTTCTCGCTCCTTCCCACCACCCCCACGCCTGAACAGTGTCTTCAGCCAAGGCAGGACAGAACGCGCGCAGGCTGGGTGCTTCTCACTACCTTTGCTGCACCAGCTCCAGAGCTTGGGCACACATTTCCATTAACGTCGCCCAGAGGGGGCCATCAGATCTGCAAGCCCTGGAGGGGTCAGACAGGGGGAGACCTGGGGCTGGGGGCCCTGCCTCTGGTACAGATTGACCTCTGTGTTCAAAAGGTTTGACAGCGTAGAGAATTTAGCCTGTGCAAAGTCAGGAGCCTATTTGGCTACATTCT
>RJWJ010039411.1:0-14464 GCA_004363605.1 Indri indri | reverse complement strand
GGAGTGGGTGGCGCTGCGGTTTGATTTAGTTTGGTTTGTGACTGGCAGAATAATCACCCGAAAGCGGCAAAAGGATCCGCCCCTGTGGGTCCCCAAAGGTGTGGACTGTGGGAGGATCCGAGCGGTTTCCTTAGAGAGAGCGTCAAGGGTGTTGTGAGTTGTGTCTTCTGAAGGGAGGGGCGGACGGATTGAGCGGGGCCAGCTGAGCATCTCGAATAACCCCTAGTTTCCTAACGCGTAAAACGAAGACAGACTGTAGGGCAACCCAGCTGGGCTTCCTGCTTTGGGCATGCAACGCCCCCTTTTGCTTGAACAGGTTTATGTCGGTCTCCGTTCCTCGTTTAAAAAAAAAAAAAGTTAATTTGTAACTGAGAAACTAAAATTATTTGAAATTCATTGGCAGAGACAACTGTGCAAAAGAACTTCTAGGCACCTGTCTGAACATGTCACTTCGTATGTGACACGGCCATCAGAGTTAGAATCCAACACCCCACTATTCACCTTTTTTTGTCCCCATTCAGATTTAGCTCGGGGCTTAAAGAAGCAAAAAGGCACTTTGGTTTCTGCTATGTTGGTCCCTATTCTTGCCGTTTTACTAAGAGTTGATTTTTGTTAGGAAACACAGCAAGCTCCCATCCATGTGACATCAGTCCTGACGGCCTGAGGTCCAGACGCTATGGACCTTGTGGTTTGGCCTCTCCATGTTGGCGACTCTCCCCGGACAACTTGACAATATCACAACCATTCGAGACGTTTCATGACTCTTCTAGTGATGATTTTTAGTTCTATTTCATAAGAATTCTTTAGAACCGTAAAATGAAACCCAAAACCATTTCTTACTACAAATGAACATAAATAAATGGTGTTTCTATGACCAATAGTATAATGTATTGCTAGATTTTTTTAAAAAATTCTTAGAGTTTAAGTAATATGGTAAAAATTCTATATATACATAATACACATATATGCGTGTATTTATTCACATATACATATAAATAATTCTATATGCCAAAAATATTTTAGAAATATAGACAAGAAATGAGAAAAA
Source organism: Indri indri (assembly GCA_004363605.1). Lineage (NCBI taxonomy): Eukaryota > Metazoa > Chordata > Mammalia > Primates > Indriidae > Indri > Indri indri. The sequence continues at coordinate 13,416 of RJWJ010039411.1, read as the reverse complement.
GGGGTTGTTCCTGGTGGGAAGAATGCAGGACTGGAAGCATGAGATTGGGTTTATTTTGCAATGGGTACTTCTGTGTTGAATATTTTGGCTTCACGTGTTTTACTTAGCTCCCAAAATATCAATATGAAAATGAAAACATTTAAAAAGTTATAGTCACTAAGAGAAAAAAAGAGGCTATGAGAGATCCGCAGCTTACTTTAGCCTTTTTAGTGTCCTTTGAATTCGCATAACTGCATAGTTTAGCATTTTTTTTTTTTTTTTTTTTTGTAAGAGGCTGCCTAAGCAGGGATTGTTGTTTGGTTGGTTGTTTAGTTAGTTATTTAGTTTTTCATTTTGTTTTTATAATAAAGGACCACCTCAGGACTGCTTATTCCTTGCCTCCTCAACTCCTCATTCCCAACGCTGTGACTTCCCTTCCTCCCTCTTTATCTGTATAAATAATTATTCCTCTAATTCAAGTTCCAGGATCCTCCCTTTTAGAATTTGTGTATCATCTGCACCAATCATCTAGAGTAAATAAACCCTATTTGGAGGCATTATCTCCTCATGTGAAAATTTACTACATCCCTGCTTCGATAGCAAGCTACAAAACTCCGAAGGCTATACCCTGGATTTCCCGGCATTCACTGCTTTGCACCACTTTCGTATTGCATTTTCTTTGCTTGTGGCTTGTTCAAAGAGAGGCACTGCATTTCTAGTATTGACCTTAATGCTGGTTAATTTTTAGTTTTATTAACTAGTTTTTAATAGCTTTTAATTTGTATTTGTTTATTCTCATGTTAAGTAAGCAGAAAGGGACCCAAAAACAGGGATTTGGTCTAACGCACATTTTAGAGTTGGGCAGAACTCATAGGCTGATCTTTATAAAGTTACTGGGAAAAACAAATCTCTCCTGGGATAGAAGCCTCGGTTTAAAAAAAAAAAGAAAGAAACCCACGAGCGATGCAGGGCTTGTCTGTCCTCGGAAAGTGGGAGAAATCTACATCCTGTCTGTCTCCATTTGCAGCGTGCTGACTGATTGCCAGCCACTCCGTAGGTGAACTTTATCAAGTGTGAAAATAATCCTGGGACCATGGGAGAAACATCGTTAGCAGGGAAAATATATATCTTTGCTGCAGCTCAAAGAGATGCAGCCCATTTAAATGAAGATAAAGAGGGCCAAACAAAAGAATTACAATGGAAAATTTGTTGCTGGACTATCAGTAGAGGAGACATAATGCTGCCCTTTATCATACTTGTCATGCCAGTGACAGACTATAAAACTCCTACTGCTCCACAGTTCTGTACTTGTCACTTTCTGGGCCAACTTTTGCCTTGCCAGATGCTTGGCATGTTTTAGACATAAGATTTATTGCCTCATTTAATCAAGACTGTGCAGGAAACAATGATCTATTTTTTCTGTAAATTACAAATTAGGCATCTTTCACTTATTCTTAGTGATGGAAGTGATATATGCACATGTGTATGCATGTGTGTATATGTGTATTTGTGTGTGTATATATATATATGCTCTCCAAAGAACACCATTTATTTATTGCTTTGTAAGAAATTTAAATAATGACTTATATTTCTTCTACCCGCCTAAGAAAAGAAAATTTATGCAATACTATAGAATATAAATGCAGTCATCCTGCATCGGTGTTTTTCAGTGTTTATTGTCATGGAAAATAACAGCCTGAGCAGATTCCAGTGCTAATAAATGGCCCTACTATGGAGGTTATTGGCAATTTAAAGGCTGTATCACTTCATTTTGCTTCCCATTTTGCAAATACATTTTATACTCTTTGGGTGATTTCTTCTAAAATTTGGGGGAGCTCTGGCTTGACAGTAAAAGGAAACCATTACCCAGTCAATAAGCAAAATTTCCTGGAAATGGTATTACCCATTTAAAAATGACTCCTTAGACGTTGATTAAGTTGAAATGAAGTGCATGTAGCCAATGCTAGCTTGTTGTCTTACCCAGGGACGAAAATCGCTTGCTAGAGTTCAGTAGTAAATAGGCAATTCATTTTGACGTAATGAGGAAGAGTTATGTTAACAGCCAGGGGTCACAAAAAAAGCAGAGATGGAAATGACATATTAGATCATTTTCTCCATTCCCTGGAGAAAAGGGCCAAATTATATTTCATAGTGCTTTGTCCAGTTTAGCTTTCAATTACTCAAGCAAGGGGCTTTCGCCACTTGAAACTTTTTCTAGGACCTTTATCGTTCTTCATGACCTCAGCCTTCCTGGATATATTGGCAAAGTATGAATCTTGGTCAGAATTAACCCTGCAGGTGATCCCGAAAGTACTTTGTGCTCACAATTAGAGTTGTATGCCTCAGAACTCATTTTCTCTTCTCTTTCAATGAACTTCAAAATCATTTTCTTGGTAATAGCTCCCTTTGTCCTTTCCTACTCTACCTCTATATTCTGTGTTCTCATCACATCCCTTTTACTCCGAGTCTAAACGAGAGCTATTTCTTGGCAAAAGAATCCCTCTGAAATGAAATCCCTGCCTGTTTCAAAAGGCAAATGCTCACAGTATCCAGGGCAATGCTATTCATACATATCCCCAAGAACATCTTGATTAAATGAATAAAAGGGGTGGGTTCAAGAGAGAATAGGAGGAGACGAAGTGGAGACTACAAATCTAGACAACTTCACAAAATCTTGCTGCACGATGGAGGAGAGGAATAATGGGACCGAAGCCAGAGGACAGGGTGGGTCAAAGAAGGTTTGCTTTCTAAGAGAGGGATATTGCAACATTTCTGTTTGAAGATAGAATGACTCAGTAGAAAGACCGAAAATGAGGATGCAGGGAAGAGACGGGACACCTTATAGAGCCATGCTCTTAGCAGATGAGAAAGGATGGGGTCCAGTGCACAAATGGAGAGGGCGCCTTGTATGGGTGCACGGGTAGTTCATTCATTCTAACAGGAGGAAAGCACAGGAAGAGAGGTGTGATGGCTTGGCAATTTGATGGTGTGACTGGTGGCCTCAGTTCTCTTTCAGTACAAAATGGAATGGATTTTATGGCCATTAAAGTCCCCTTGGCCACTCTAAGTTCTTTAACTTCCATGGCAATGAAGACAGAGTTTTCAGTCTCTTGTAATTAGATTAATCTATATAGGTTCATACCCTGTGATGCACCAGTTTCAGCTCTTGAAATACCTCCTAATGATTCAGAAAACATTATTCACAAAAATATTCATTGTATCTTCCTTATAATAATAACGCGGTGCTCATGTAAACAATTTAAATCTCCAACAATAAGGAAAAATGATGGCACATTCAAAATAATATATTTAAGATATAATAACATGGAAAATTTCAATGTTAGGTTCAAAAGAACAGGTAGATTCTCATAAACATACACACAAAAAAGGAAAATAAGAACAGTGATTGACTTTTGATAGTAAAACTCGGTGATTTTCCCCCTTTTTTCCAGTGTGCTTTATCTTCCAGGTCTTCTATAATAATTATATATTATTGCTATAAGCACCTAATTCCATGTATTAATCCCTTTCTAATTAAAAGATTCCTGATGTATACATTTGGGTTCCAGTTTGTTGGGGTTTTTGTCTCCTGACACATAATCACTGGCGTTTACTGAGTACTTACAGTGTGTCAGGCAGTTTTGCTGTATGAACTTAGGCAAATTTCTTAAACTTTCTGATCCTCATTTTCCTCATTTGTAAATAAGGATAATTTTGTTTGTCTATAAAATGAGGATTAAATAAGTTAATACATGAATATATCCAGGAATAGCATCTGACAATATCATAAGCATTTAATAAACATGGACATATTCATTATGTCCATAGATTACTTAGTCATATTATGCATTTGGTTCTTTTCATTCAAGAATCCAAACACATTTTCGGTCCTCTTAATGTTCCCCTTTGTAAATTTTAAATCAAGACAATATCTTGCATGGTCCTTTTCCTTTTCATTCTTTAATAGCATTATCAAGAAGTGGAGTCATTCCTTGAGAGGACATATTTTTAACAGGTCGATTTTCTTCAACAAGAGCAGACAACCCATTTCCTGCAAGCTTCCTTCCATATTGCCCTGCAAGGATCTTGTTAAACACTGGGAGCTTCAGTAGCCTTGGAAACAGGACCAATTCCCAGATATTTAATTTAGTTCTGGTCTCATCTAAATTGAAATTTTGACACAGCATTTTTCTCACACTAACTGTTTAGAGGAATACTTTCCAATTTATCTTTATTTATTGTGAAGTCAAGCCAAACCCCAGAGGTCTTGGGGCTGTTTTGGCAGTCACTGGTGACATTATTCAATCACTCACACACGTTAATTTGAGATTATAGTCCCTGTGACTCTACCCATGGAGCATTACCACTCATAATTTAAATAGATTCTTCTGGAGAAACTGAAGAAAAATAAAATGGCCATTAGTATGCATGAGTCAGATATTTTTCAACTGGAAAGCAATGCAGAATTGAAAGTTCTTTTAGGAAGGGGAGAGATTTTATTGCTGCCATATGCTATGTGTGCTGTTATATAGCATTTTAGAATTTGGTTTTCATTTTTGTTTTTTGTCCCACCTGAATTTTATATTTTTTTACTAGCTAAAGATTAATTTTTCTCCTTCTAAGGCATCTTGGCTTTGGGTTAGTTTTTTTTGTTTGTTTTGGGGTTTTTTTTTTTTGTTTGTTTTTTATCACTTTGAATTTTCTAAAAATAGCTGTAAATGAATTTGTAAGTCTCTTATTTTCAGAGATAGATTCTATGTAGCTTGCTGAATTATACATGCAGTGTTTGGTTTTACTGGTAAGCTGTGACTTCATCTCATTATAGCCTCACTGATGTGGTTCATACTACCTTGTAATTGTTTAGGTCCATAGTTTTCATTCCTCATCCTGATTTTGTCTTAGGAAAACAAGAAACAGAAAATCATTAATTATTTTTATGGAAAAAAATTGCTCTTAGTCCCAATTTTTAGTGGTGGTCATTAAGTCAAATCAGCTCAGAAAGGCTGCTTATCCAAGCTATAAATGTGTGTGTAGAGGTACCAATAAATCAACAATTAACAGTAAGTAGCATTAATGCTATTAAACAAAAATAATTAGTTTTAAAACCACATAACCTGGTGTTTGGCAAAATAATAATACAATAAGAAGGCTTTGAAGTAGCTGGAGAATTGTGAAATTTCTGAACAGGATTTAACCTCTAAGGATTTTAGATAATAAAAGCATAAATATGTTGGTTCTTTTGATTTTTTTTCTTTTTTAAACTTATTTTTTAAAATAGTTGCCTCATATCTGAAGACAATCTTGTAAAGTGTCCATTTCTGACAACCTTAAAGATTAAGGGAACTGGTCTGCTCCCCGGGCAGTGCCAGGTGCATCTCAGGTCAGGTTGAAATAATTTAAAAATCAACTTATCGAAGCAACTACATTGCTTCAAATTTTTTAGTGTGTAATTAGCCTCTCAAGGCACCCAAAAGAAGAAATATTTTTAAAAAATTTGATTTGATAAAATAAGTATCCTGACCAATAAAGAAAATTAAAATATTGAGGAAAAATGGCAGACTAGAAGCAGCCTGCTCATGCACCGCTCTCAAGGAAAAAAGTGAAAATTGTTGGCAGCTACCTACATACAGATTGCTCTTCTTGGAAGGGACTTTGTGAAATCACAGAGAAGCAACATGGGACATACAATAGAGGAAAAAAATTAGGTGAAGGGGAGATATATTTGACAAGATCAAGGTACTCACTGGGAAAAACAGGAGGATAGAGTGCTGGAGTGCCGCACTCATCCTGCCAGCACTGTGGCTGAGTTGAGAGGGGGCTCCCTCCATCACCACAGACCGCTACCTGGACAGACTGGGGACTGGCCTGGAGTCTGTGGAATCATTGCACCAGACAATATGCACAGTGGGGATTGGACAGCAGCTAAAACCATCCTGAGCTCTTGGGCACATGGTGCCAGGTCAGCATGGGACTCAGATTTGTAGTGGCTGCCTTCTTCTCAGATGGAACCCCAAATGGGACTCTAGAACAAATGGACCTAACAGATATTTACAGAACATTCTACCAAAAAACTAATGAATATACATTCTTCTCAGCAGCACATGGGACATTCTCCAAGACTGATCATATTTTAGGCCACAAAACATGTCTCAACAAATGTAAAAACATTGAAATCATACCATGTATCTTCTCAGACCATAGTGGAATAAAACTAGAAATCAATTCCCAGAGTAACTCTCAATTATACACAAAGTTGTAGAAATTAAACAACCTGCTACTGAACAATTATTGGGTCAAAAATGAAATTAATATGGAAATCAAAAGATTCCTGAACTGAACGACAAAGGGGACACAAGCTATCAAAACCTATGGGACTAAGCAAAAGCATACCTAAGAGGAAGATTCATATCTTTAAATGCCCAAATCCAAAAGTTAGAAAGATCACAAATTAACAAGTTAATATCAGATCTCAAGGAACTAGAAAAGAAAGAGCAAACCAAACCCAAAGCCAGCAGAAGAAAACAAATACCAAAATTCAGAGCAGAACTAAATGAAATGGAAAAAAAAAAAAAAATACAAAAGGTCAGTGAAACAAAAAGTCAGTTCTTTGAAAAGATAAACAAAATTAACAGACCTCTTAATAGATTAACTAGTAATAGAAGAGAAAGGACCCAAATAAGCTCAATCAGAAATGAAGAATGAGATATTACAACTGATAGCACAGAAATACAAATATCATCCATGAATAACATGAAAATCTCTATGCACATAAACTAGAAAATGAAGAGGAAATGGACAAATTCCTGAAAACACACAACCTCCCAAGATTCAATCAGGAAGAAATAAAAATCCTGAACAGACCAATAATGAGCAATGATATTGAAGCAGTAATAATAAGTCTTCCAATGACAACAACAACAAAAGCCCCAGACCAGATGGGTTCATAGCCAAATTCTACCAGACCTACAAAGAAGATCTGGTACTCACATTGCAGAAATTATTCCAGGACATTGAGAAGGAGGGAATCCTCCCCAACTCATTCTGTGAAACCAGTATCACCTTGCTACCAAAGCCAGGAAAGGACACAAAAAACAAAGAAAACTACAGATCAGTATCCCTTATGAATATACATGCAAAAATATTCAGTAAAATACTAACAAACCAAATTCAACAACACATCAAAAAAATAATCCACCATGACCAAGTGAGCTTCATCCCAGGGATGCAAGGAGGTTCAACATATGTAAACCAATAAACGTTAGAAGCAAAAACAAAGACCATATGATCATCTCAATAGATGCAGGAAAAGCATTCAACAAAAATCCAGCACCCTTTCTTCATAAAAAAACCATCAACAAACGACATAGAAGGAATATATCTCAAAATTATAAAAGCCATGTATGACAAACCCACAGCCAACATCATACTGAATGGAGAAAAATTGACAGCATTTCCACTAAGAATTAGAACAAGACAATGGTGCCCACTGTCACCATTTCTTTTCAACGTGGTACTGGAATTCCTAGCCAGAGCAATCAGAAAAGAGAAAGAAATAAATGGTTTTAAAATTGCTAAAGAGTAGGTCAAAGTATTGCTTTGTGCTGACAAATATAATCTTGTATCTAGAAAACCCCAAAGACACCACCAAGAGATTCTTGAAATTGATAAATAAATTAAGCAAAGTCTCAGGATATAAAATCATTGTACATAAATCTGTAGCATTTATATATACCAATAACAGTCAAGCTGAGGGTCAAATCAAAGACTCAATATCATTCACTATAGCTACAAAGAAAATAAAATACCTAAGAATATACTTAATCAAGGAGGTGAAAGATCTCTACAGGAGAACTACAAAACACTGAGGAAAGAATTTCGGATAACACAAACAAATAGAGAAACATATCATGCTCATGGATTGGTAGAATCGACAGTATTAAAATGTCCATACTACCCAACGTGATTTATAGATTCAACAAAATCCCCATGAAAATAACAATGTCATATTTCTCAGATCTAGAAAAATTAATTCTACACTTTGTTTGGAACAAGTAAAGAGCCCAGATAGCCAAAGCAGTCCTAACCAAGAAGAACAAAGCTGGAGGCATCACATTACCAGATGTAAAACTACACTACAAAGCTATAGTAACCGAAACAGTATGGCATTGGTACAAAAATAGAGATGTAGACCAATGAAATGGAATAGAGAACCCAGATATAAAACCATCAACCTACAGCCAACTGATCTTTGACAAAGCAGACAACAACGCGCACTGGGGAAAAGAAGCCCTATTCAATAAATGGTGCTGGGAAAATCGGATAGCCACGTACAGAAGAATGAATCAGGACCCCTATCTCTTGCCACTCACAAAAATTAACTCAAAATGGATAAAAGACTTAAATGTTAGGCCTGAAACTATAAGAATTCTAGAAGAAAATGTAGTAAAAACCCTTCTAGACATCAGTCTAGGCAAAGAATTTATTACTAAGACCCCAGTGGCGATTACAGCAACAACAAAAATAAATAAATCGGACTTGATTAGATTAAAATGCTTCTGCACAGCTGAATAATCAACAGAGCAAATAGACAACCTACAGAATGAGAGAAAATATTTGTGATCGATACATCCAACAAAGAACTAATATCCAGAATTTACAAAGAACTCAAAGAAATCAGCAAGAAAAAACTATCAACTCCATTAAAAAGTGGGCACAAGTCATGAAAAGAAGTTTTTCAAAAGAACATAGACAAATGGCCAACAAACATATGAAAAAATGCTCAACATCACTAATCATCAAGCAAATGCAAATTAAAACTGCAATGAGATATCACCTTACTCTTCTTGGAATGGCTTTTATTAAAATGTCCAAAAACAATAGATGCCGTCATGGATCCAGAGAGAAAGGAACACTTATACACTGTTAGTGGGACTGCAAATCAGTACAACCCCTATGGAAAATAGAATGGAGATTTCTCAAAGAACTAAAAGTAGACCTACCATTCAATCCAGCAATCCCACTACAAGGTATCTATCCAAAGGTAAAGAAATCATTTTATCAAAAAGATACCCACACTCAAATGTTTATTGCAGAACAATTAACAATTGCAAAGATGTGGAATCAACCCAAGTGCCCACCAATTCATGAGCAGATTAACACAATGTGGTAGATGTATACAGTGTAATACTACTCAGCCATAAAAAAGGATGAATTAATAACTTTTGCAGCTATTTGGTGGGACCTGGAAACCATTATCCTAAACAAAGTATCTCAAGAATGGAAAAACAAACACCACATGTACTCTCTAATAAATTATAACTGATCAGTGGGCATCTGAACTAGACCATCCTGTACCTGGCACAAACAAAATGTATTAGCTATCTGGCCTATTCTTTTGCAACACACAAAATGTTTAAAATCTAATAAAAGTACTGAATTATTAAAAAGGAGAGCTATTTTCATTGTATGAAAATGGATCAATTATGGTGAGTTCAAAATACTCAGCAACAGTATTTCATGGAAAAGACCTCTGAGTTTACATCTTTCTTCTTTCTTGAGGCAAAAGTTACAGCATCAGAAGACATTATATAAATAAAATAATTTGGAATTACAGTTAATTTTACATTGCCTGACTTGGAGAAAAGACAAAGTTCTCATTCCAGGTTCATGTAAACAGAACAATTGCAAGTTATAAATTATGCTCAGATTACTTCATTTTTATTCACTCACAGAGGACCTTTAATTACAACTACTTTTGAAAAATATAAAATGCTTAGGAAAAATATCATATAATTGAAACATCAGACAAAAACAGGTTTTAAATTGTTCTTGAGAAAATACTGAGAAAGAAAAAATAGAATTCAAATATTTCTTTTATAACTGAGTACACATTGCCTTCTCAAAATTGAAATAAGTAATGAATGTACAAATCAAATTTTGTAATAAATGAGCTGAAATAAAACTACACTGCAGATGTACTCCATTTTTTGTATAGGGAGGTTTTAGGCTATTACCAAAATACTAAAAGATTTTGTATAAAATAACTATTATTGCTTCCTGCAAAATCCATTCTAAGAGTACATACTCTATAAATATAAAAGATGACAAAGAAAATAAATATTTTGTCTACAGAGCTCTCTCTCTCTCCCCACCTCTTACACATTTCTTTTTTCTGAAAAAGTTCTTAATTCCTTTATGCATGTTCTCACCAATAATATTGATATATTTTTTCACTTTTTGGGCCTTTATTCGTAAGATATTATACAAATAATCTTTGACATATGAGCATTTCACAGAGAGAAGAATTTATACCCATGTTCAATCCTAAACATAGAAAGAACTTTCCATGACTGGTGCAGGGCACCAGGCCTATAGCTGTTTACTACTTCATAAGGTGTCACGCCCTGGGTGAATAAACAGGTGCTGTATTCTAGATCAGGACTTAAGGTTTTGCTTCTCTGTGGCACTCAAAATATTACACATTCAAAGCTATTCTGAAAATATATACAGTTGACACTTGAACAACAGGGGTTTGAATTACATGGGTCTGCTTACATGCGGATTTTTTTTCTGCCTCTGCCACCCCTAAGACAGTAAGACTAACTCCTCCTCTTCCTCCTTCTCCTCAGCCTACTCAGTGTGAAGATAACATTGAAGACCTTTATGATGATCCACTTCAACTTAATGAATAGTAAATATATTTTCTCTTCCTTATGATTTCCTTAATAACATTTTATTTTCTCTGGCTTATTTTAAGAATACAGTATGTAACACATAACATACAAAATATGTGTTAATCAACCATTGATATTATTGGTAAGTCTTCTGGTCAACAACCATTTATTGTTATTGGTAAGGCTAGTGGTGGTTAAGTTTTGGAAGAGGCAAAAGTTATATAAGAATTTTCAACTGTGCATGGGGCTGGTGCCCCTAACCTGTGTTATTCAAGGGTCAACTGTAATTCAATTGTTCTTTAAGCAAATAATGAGAGAGAGAGAAAAAGAGAGAGAGAGAGAGAGAGGGAGGGCTCAAGAAATCTGCCCAGTGCCCTGGCTTGCCTGACTTGCCAGGAGAAGACCTCACTCTGAAATGTATCCCATCCCTATTTTCTACATGAAAATATAGGGTTCCAGGAGTTGATCATAAAAAGTGCTGGATTACTTCCGGTAAACATAGCTTACTATTATTCACTATAAAATTTGTACCTGAGGATAAAGATATTCTCAGATTCTAAAGGGATGTAACTGGAGGTGAAAATAACATGAAAGAAATGAGTGATGAAGTATAGCTCAGTTGAGCCAGAGCTAGGGTGTCCCAGGGGTAGGAATCGAATAGTCTGGTATGTGGAATTACATGACATCTGCTTCCCCTAGATTTCTGCCTAGTTGGAAAAACTCCTAAACTGCCATGGAGTGTTTAGAGGTCCTTCATCAGTGGCCTTCCCCCCTCTCTTTAAAGAACCGTAAAGAATCTGGGATTTTATTCTACTTGCAAGTTGAGAAGTTAACTTGCTGTTATTTCATGAACGCAAACAGAAGACATGAGTTTCCTAGGTCTGAGACAATGGACTTTATTTCTCACAGCAAGCAGCATGAAAATCAGAAAGTTTGTCTCAACTCCCTGGCCCCAAAGTCACACAGGGTGATGTGGCTGGCACGAATGGACTCCTACACAAGCAGTAGGTTGTGTCTCAGTGAAAGAATACTGAACTTAAAGAACTCAAATCTTTTTTAAAGGGCAGAAAGTATGCCCGCCCTTGCTCCAGAGGGGAAATGCTACCTTTACTTTCTAAGGCTATAAACAAATGTGCCCTTTGTTTCTGAGAGAGACACTATCTCTGTCTTTCATCTGTATTCGCTATATAAATATCCTTTAAAAAATAGTCTGAAATAAAGAGTGGTCATTGCCTCACTCGTAAGATATATAGAAATGCAAAAGACCCATGAAGAATGGTATCCAACTCTCCCCTCCCATGACTGCATGAAGTCAAGGAGTTTCATGGGGAACAAAATATAGAGTCCTGTCCACAACTGGATAAAGATATAATCAGTAAAAAGTGCGGTCACTCATTGTATCTGAGAGAGGGGCGTATTTGGCATATTGCGGGTTTCACTGTGATCTCGTTTTTCTCTCACTCTACCCTGGTTTCATAGTGTCCTTGTCCAATATTTATGTTCTGTGAGATTGTTACGTACAACAGGAGAACAACGTGACCTAGCTGTGAATATCAGACCTTTTCAAACACATCAGGATGGCTTTTTTCTTTCTCAGCTGTTTATTTGAATAGGGATTCATCTGAGGCCTTCCCATTGAGTCGGAGTGTTTGCCATGTTTCTTAGGTGTCTGTTATTCTTTAGGATTCTCCTTCCATTTCTTTTCTCCCCTCTTATAATTTAGGTATCGAGAAATCAGGCCATTTGTCCTGAGGAATGTGCCATTGTTTAGATTTTGCTGACTGTATTTCTGCTGTGTCATTTAACATATTCTTCAATGGCTTTACTTTCTGTAAATCAGTACTAAGATCTAAAAGAATAATCAAATTCAGATTCAAAGCTTTTGACAATAATATTTCATAGGCAGTGATGCGTCTTTCCATCAGGAGGCTCATAATATGTGATTGTCACTCCTTTTGTGCAGCCTATAATGGTTTGATCCATAAATTCATTATGGGTTGCAAAATGGTTGATATTCTAACTCTATCTTTTCTTCTTTTTCTGTTAGCAGAAATATATTTTATCTATTTATTTAAGTTTGGTGTCCTCAGCTCTTTCTCAAATAACCTAAGATGCCTAACATATTAAAAGAATAGAAAATAGGATATCCAGAGATAGAACAAGCTGAAATCATAACAGAAGCAATTGAACATGGTTTCATCAATTCTATTACTTTCTTAGATGGGTTTTTTTTGTGTGCTAGAGATAAATGTGAAGTGTCTGTATTTGAATGCCATCAAAAGGGACAGATTCAATGTGGTCAACCAGGACACAAAGAAATTGACAATTTTTAGAGTCTTAAAATCTGTATGTTTCTCCTGTGTAAAGAATAAAGAAAAAAATCTCCACAGACCCTGTTAAGTAGACATTACCCTTAACATTTCTACTTTAGGTCAAAATATACACATGACATACGCCAAGTAGATTAATAAATGGAAGAATATCTTATGTTCTCTAATTGTGAAGTACTCTTGTCACTGTGGTCAAACCTCAAATTACTTAGAATGCTTAGAGCACACTTAATAGTAAATTCTTGTTGTATGAGGATTACCCAGAAAAGTTTAAGATATGCAGTTTCTGTGTATTTATAATCCACTGTATTTCATAACTCATAACTAAGCATCATTCCTAATAATCGACACATAGTCTATATGATCTCAAGGAAAGCACCTGTGAGCACCTAAATATAGACATCAAAGGAATTTCACCTTCATAGGCGTGTACT
>RJWJ010039410.1:0-14470 GCA_004363605.1 Indri indri | reverse complement strand
ATTAGCGGGTGTGCTCTACCACAACACCAAAAGCAGCAAATCAAAACAGAAGCAAACATGGGATCCAGGAAATGGGAACATTACAGAGAACAGATGAAAAAGAAATCCCTGCACAAAAGCAGTGCCAGAATAGGCTTACAGAGCAACCAGGCCAAATTAGAACAGGGAAAACAAAATGGAAGCTGTGCATTATCTGACACGTTGGGCAAAAGCGAAACTGGACTCGGAGTCAGTTGGAAGGCACGGGAAGAGAAGGCAGGAAGGCAGGCAGGCAGAGGTCTGTTTGTATACATATGTACACAATTAAAAAGAAAATGTTTATTAATAGGAAAAAAACTAAAAGTTGCACAAGAAAGGATCTGTAATCACAGCATAGAGTTGGCTCATGGATGAATAGTGTTCACATCATGGAGACAGAGTGTCAATTCAAAGGAAGTGAATGAGGAAAGGTCTAAATTCTTATAATAGTCAGTGGATAATTTTAAATTGATTAAAAAATCAAGAAAATAGCCTAAGAGGTACTTTTTTAATTTATAAAATGTATCCATTGTGAAATGTAACATGCATAAAGTGCACGAAACAAAAATGGACAGCTCAATGACTTACCACAAAGCAGACATCCACGTAACCACCACCCAAGTCAAAAAGGAGAACATCGCCAGCACCCATGAAACCCTCGCCATTCTCTCTCTAATTAACATCCCTGTTCTCCCCCACAACTATTACCTTAACTTTTACAGTGATCACTCTACTTATAGTTTCACTACCTAAGCATGCATGCTAAAGACTATAGTTTCACTAGGCTTTTTTTTTTTTTTGAGACAGAGTCTCACTCTCTTGCCTGGGGCGAGTGCCTTGGCGTCAGCCTAGCTCACAGCAACCTCAAACTCTCGGGCTCGAGCAATCCTACTGCCTCAGCCTCCCGAGTAGCTTTTTTTTTTTTTGAGCTTTATATATCAGTAAATGGAATTCGGCAGGGGAAGGCTTCTTTCACACATCAGTGTTAATGAGACATCCAGGTTGCGTAGCTATAGTTTGTTTTTATAGGTTTATCCTTTTTCATTTATATAAATATACCACAAGGGGTGTGTGTGTGTGTGTGTGTGTGTGTGCGCACACACACAAGTACAAACATGCACATTATACTATACTCCTGACGGACACTGGGTAGTTTTCAGCTTTGAGCTACCATGAATAATGCTGCTACGAACATTTCTATCCATAATTTTGGGTGCGTACATACTCACCTTTCCATCGTGTCTACACATCAGGAGAGAATTGCTGACTCACAGAATACACCTATGTTCAATTTTATTAGGTAATGCTAATTAGTTTTCGATAGTGGTTACACCAATTTAGGCTCTCGCCACCAGAGTACAAGAATTCTCATTTCTTCAAATCCTCACCAACTCTTGGTATTGTAAGTCACTTTTCATTTCAGGCACTGTGGTGGACATGCGCTCACATTTCATGTGGTTTCCAATTTATGTTTCCCTCAAGACGTATGAAGTTGAGCAACTTTTCACCTGTTTATCCAACATTTGGATATTCTCTTTAGTGAAGTCCCTGTTTAAGCCTCTTACCATTTTTCTATTAGGCTATTTTGCCTTTATTTTACCGATTTGTAGGAATCATTTGTATTTTCTTCATATAAGCCTTTTGTAAATTATAGATGTTGTAAATATCTCTTAATTTGCCCTTCACTCTCTTAATGGTGTGTTTTGATGAACAAAAGTTCTTTATTTTAATATAGTACAATTTTATCTGTCTTTTCCTTTATAATTGGTTCTTTTGGGTCTTGTGTAGGAATTCTCCTAACCAAAGTCATGAGTATATTATCCTATATTGTCTTCTGGATATTTCGTTATTCCGCTTTTCACATTGAGATCTAGAATTCACCTGGAATGAGTTCTGGTGTATAGTGTAAGCTTAGGGTCAAGTTTTATTATTTTTCTATATTGATATCCAATTGTCTCAGTTTACTTAAAAAACTGTCCTATCCTCACTCCTCTGCAGTGTCATTTTGTCTCAATCGTGTGTTTGTCTAAGCACAAGTCTGTTTTTGGACTCTACTCTTTTCCACTAGTCTGTTTATCTATCCTTGCACCAAAGCTATCCGGCCGCAATTGTTCTAACATAGCGATAAATCTTGGTATCTGGTGGAGCAAGTGCTCTTATCTTATTCTCCTTCAACAGGATCTTGTCTATTCTTGGCCCTTTGTGTTTCCATATAAATTTTAGGATCGGCTTGTCAATTTTCACAAAAATCCTCTTGGTATTTTGATTGGGATCGCATTGACTCTACATATCACTTTGAGATGAACTGACGTCTTTCGAAAATTGAGTCTTCTGTTCCATGAACATGACATATCCCTCCATTTATTTAGGTCTTTAATTCCTCTCAGTAATGCTGAATGGTTTTAAATATAGAGGTCTTCATGCCTTTTATTAGATTATTCCTGGGTATTTGATTCTTTTTATTCTAATGTAAATTCCTTTTCTGTTTAGCAGTGATACACAGAAACACAACGTATTTTTTCATATTTACCTTGTATCCAGCAAACTTGCTAAATTTATTTTTTAGTTCTAACAATTTAATTGAAATTTCCTTTGAGTTTTCTGCATACACAGTAATTTGATCTCCCAATAATTACAGTTTCATTTATTCCTTTCTAATCCTAACACCCTTATTTCTCTGTCTTGCCTCATTAGGCTAGCTCGGACCTATGCAATGATGTACGGAAGTGGTGAGAGATGGCAGACTTATCCATTCCCCTACTTTCGAAAGGTAAAGTTTTACCATTTCACCCATTAAGTATAGCATTTCTTACTTTTTAATGATGTGGGCTATTTTTTGTATCTTTTTTAGAGTAAAAAAAAATTTCTTCTTAGTTTGCTAAGAGTCTTCTTTTAAAAAATCAAGAATAAACATTAGATTTCATCACATATATTTTCTGTATCTACTGAGTTGATTATGTAATTTTTTGCTTTATTCTCTTAATAAACTAAGTTACATTGACTGAGTTCAAATATATTACCCTAACCTTGCATTTCTGGAAGACTGCCAACTTGATCATAATGTAGTAATTTATTGCTGGATTCACAATGCCAGTATTTTGTTCAGGATTTCTGAATTTATATTCATGAGTGAAACTGGCCTGGAATTTTCCTTTCTTGTAACATTTTTGTCAGGCTTTAGCATCAAAATTCTGCTGGCCCACTGAAACAAGTTGGCAATATTCCTTCCTTCTCTATTCTCTGGAAGAGTTTATGGAAAACGTATGTTCTTCATTCCTTAAATATTTGGTGAATTCAACAGTAAAACTATCTGGGTCTGAAGTTTTCCTTACAGGAAAGTTTTTAATTACATGTTCATATGAGTAGACACAGAGCTACTCAGACTGTCATTTTCCTTACAGCAGTTTTGGTAAGTGGCATTTAAAAAATTAGTCCATTTCCTCTAAAATTTCAAATATCATAAGATTTTTCACACTATTCCCTTACTATCTTTTAAATATAGTTTTACCCCTCTTTCTTTCATTCCTGATATTGGTCACTTGTGCTCTTCTTGGTGAATTTCACCAGGATTTATTGATTTTATTAGTCCTTTGGCTCTATGGATTTTGTTTGTTTTCTATTTCATGACTTTCTTCTCTTATCTTTATTATTTCCTTCCTTCTATCTTTTAAAAAAATTTAGTTGATGTTCTTTCTTTAACTTCTTTTTTTTTTTTATTTCAGCATATTATGGGGGTACAGATGTTTAGGTTATGTATGTTGCCCTTATCTCCCCTCCCCGCTCTTTAACTTCTTGAAACTGATGCTTAGGTTATTTATTTTGAAGCTTCTCTTCTTTTCTAATATATTTATTTGAGGCTATAACTATCCTTCTAAGCATTTCTTTAGACGCATTCCACAATTTTTGGTATGTCATGTTTTCATTGTCATTAATTTCTCAGTATTTTCTACTTGTCATTGCCATTTCTTCTTTGACTCATGACTGCTTAATTTTTAAACATATGGAGATTTTTCAGTTATCTTTTTTGTTATCGATTTCTAGCTTAATGTCACTGAGGTCAGAAAATACACTCTGTATGATATCCATTCTTTGAAATGTGTTAAGAGTTGCTTTATGACTCAGCAAACAGAAAACATTGGCACATATTCTATGTGCACTTGGAAGGAATGTCTATTCTATATTTGCTACTGCAATGTTTTATAATTAGATGATGTTTGTCAATTAACTTTGTTCAAATTTTCTATATCCTTATTGATTTTAACTGTCTGCAGGTTGTAGCAGTTACTGAGAGAGGTGTTTTAAAATGTCTACCTTTGTGAAATGAATATCTCTTTATCTCTAACAGTGTTTCTTGCCTTAGAGTCTACTTTATCTGATGTTAGTGTAGCTATACAATCCCTCTTTTGCATGGTATATCTTTCCATATCCTTCTAATGTGGCCCTTCTGTATCTTTATATAGCAAGTAAGGTATGTCTCTTTATAGCAGTATATAGGTTTTTAAATCCAATTTGATTGTCTTCATTTTTAACTAGAGCATTTAGTCTATTTATATTTAATACAATTGCTGATATTTGGTTATAAATCTGTTGTTCTACTATTTTTTATTATCTCATCTATTCTAACTAGAATCCCTTTTCTCCCATTTTCTACCTCTTCTGAATTGTCTGAATATTCTTTATTATTCTATTTTCCCCTTCTCTTAGCTAGTTATTTACATGTTCTTTTGTCATTATTTTTAAAGATTTTTTTAAAGTTTAAAACATGCATCCTTAACGTATCAATGGCTAATATAAATTAGTTCTTTATCATTCCCTATACAATACAAGAAACAGTACAATTTAACTTTATTAACTTCTTCAGACTTATTTTCTACTTTTATCACTTATGTTATTTCCCATATATTTTAAACTCCACAGGCCATAATCATTATTATCATCTTATACAGCCAGTATTTATTTATATTTAGCCATCTAATTATTGTTTCTATCACTCTTCATTCCTCCCTGCATCTCCGAGTTTTCATCTGGGGTAATTTTCCTCCTGTTCAAAGGATACCATTTAGTATTTCCTTTAGTACAGATCTGCAAATGACAATTTTTAATACCTTTGATTCATCTTCATTTTTGAGAAGCCTTTTTGGTCAATACAGAATTTATTGGTCCACAGTAATTTTCCTTCACCAATTTGAAGATAGCATTCCACTTTCTTCTCATGTCTATTGTTTCAGAGGAATCAATTGTCTCTCTGTCTTATTGTTGCTCCTTTAAAGACAAGAGGTGTTCATTCCCCTAACCCTGACTGCTTTTCTGCTTCTCTGTTTTTGTCACAGAAATTTTACTATGTTGAATCTTTGCACTTACCCTGCTTGGTGCCCCAGAGCTTTCTGAGTCTATGGCTTTGTGTCATTTGTTAGTTTTGGAACATTCCCAGCCATTCTTTTCAATTATTTTTTCTGTCCCATTTTTTTCTCTCCTTTCCTATGGAACCTCCAATTACATGTATATTAGGCCTTTTTACCATATTTGATATGTCTTTCACAATCTGGTATTTATTTTTCATCCTTTTACCTCTACATCCTTTATTTTTGTTATTTTCTTCTGCTCTATCTTCTAGTTCACTAACTGTCTCCTCAACTGCATCTACTCTATTGAATCTATCCATTTGGGTTTTTAAACAATTTTATTAAAGTATAATTTACATACCATTATATTCCACAAAATTCAATGATTATAAGTGTGCATTCAATGGTTTTACTAATTAATTCAGTTGTGCAACCATAACCATAACCACAATCCAATCTCAGAGCATTTCCATCACTCCCAAAAATTCTCCCATTCAGGTTTTAACTATTTTTCAGTTCCAGAAGGTCCATTTGGTTCTTATTTATAATTATAGTTCTCTGGCAAATTTTTCAAACTTATCTTTTAATTCTTTAAACATATTAATCACAGTTATTATAGAGACCATATCTGATTAATCCACTAACTAGATCCCTTGTAGGTATATCTCATTTGCTTATTTTTTCTCTTGGTTTTTGATCATATCTTGCCTTCTTATGTGTCCAGTTATTTTTCACTGAGTGACAGATATAATACCTGAAAAGCTATAGGGATAACATGAGGTTCTGGAATATGTATCTCCTCCAAAGAGGATTTTTTGCTTTGGCTTCTGGTAGGCACCTAGGTTAGGGGCATTAATCTGAAATTATTTGGGTTTTGGCTTCTGTACCTATGAAAGGTGTTGTATTTATGGCTTACCTAGACTCCAAATGAAAGCCTAGGTTGTTTACCAGGGCTTCTGCTCCTTGGCGGAACCTCAATAAAATTACCGTGCCCTCAACCCCACAAGTCTGTTGAAAGCTCTGCTAAGTTTCTCAATCTCTTAGCCTCTACTTTTAGAACTGAACCCTTTTTCAAAAAGATGACCCCAAAGCTGAGCCAACCTCTCTGGGCTTTCTGCCACATCTCCCTCACCACACTACCCCAGATGTTGGTTGTGCAATTCCTTATTGCCTTAATGGCTCTCCAGTGTGCACAAATTGAATTTTTTTTTCTTTTTAATTTTGAGCAGCTTTTATCAACAGAAGAGTTGATCAGAACAAACCTGATCTACTATTGCTAAACATATTGACTACTATTGTAAGCTAAGTGGGCACAATTTATCATACAAACCAAATGCTCTTGAAAATAAAAGCAGGCACTATTAGTGATTACAGTGGAGCAGTAGGCAAAAACCCAAATATACAAGTCAGATTGTATGGTCACCCTAATAATAACACATGGAGTACTTTGCTAAAAATAGAAATTAATTTCAAACTCACATTAGCCATATCAAGAATATGAAGGTCTTGTCTCTTCCCTTTGTGGTGACTAAATATTTGGTATTAAGGATAGGAATGATCCCTTACTCATTGTAGGAAGAGACTACTCAGCAGCTCATTGCATCAACAGAGGGAGTTAACTATTACACCCAGCCTGCCAGGTATAATAGGACCCTATATCTTATTAATGCCCTTGGGTAAGACTTGGTGCCTTAGTGCAGTTTGGGAAACTTTTCAAGTAAGAGACAAATTTTTTCTCAAATATACAAGAGAGAAGCCTTAGACTTGGAAGTGAGCACAATTTGCAAGAAGATTAAATTCCATTCCCTTAGTCTATTTCATTAGAAATGCTGTATTTTGCTCTCTTCTATCCTTTATTCCATGAAGGAAACAGCATAATAAGTGAAGGGCTTGCTCTGTCTTGGCTATTGCGGGACGATTTGCCTCCTGGGTCATCTTCTCAAGTGAACTCCTCTGGGTTGGCAAGATGTTCTCTGATAGATGCCAGAGCTAAGCCCAAGGAGATGCTCAATCAAATAAAGCAGCGTTGATGCCTAATTATAGACTCACCACGTCTCGCATTTTGCAGCCTGACCCTTCCTGGAATTTTGATGATGCTATTCAGGATCCCACTTCCTATTCTTAATCTGCATATTTGAGATGGCTTGATTCAAAACAATGTTTTGGATACAAACAGTCCAACATTTTTCCAAAACACAGGCTTTATCAGCATATAAAGTAATTTGCCACATGCATTGTGTTTGCCTCCTAGCAGGTGGATAACAGATTATGTCAGTGTATTTTCCCATCCATAGTACACTGCGGTAGAGAAAGAAAACTACTCGATGAGAAGAAAACAAAATATGATCCCAACAATTTAACTTAGGTCCATATGTCATTGTCATTTACTAAGATCAATAGCAACAGAAAATAAAAATGGAACATTGAAAACATTGAGCCTAGCAACAGAGTAATGAGTTAAACTCAAGCACAGGGTGATATCAAGGCCAGTAACCTAGGGTCTGGTTCAACTGAGATTACATATAGCCCTGGGGAATTCAAGAGCTAAACTCCTCTGCCTGGTGATTTGCTCAACACTGGCCTAAAGATAGGTCAGCCTCCTTATGTGAGGCCTAAAACAAACACACACACACACACACAAAATGAGTGCAAGGTCTCTACTGAAGGACTTAAGACACAGCGCCTCACCTTTTTCTTTCACATGATACAAATAACCTAGAGCCTCACTACCACTATATCAGTCACGAAGTCAACTACAAAGGTCTTTGCCCACTCAGAGCAGTTTGTCTACACTGCCTCACCTAATCCTCTCAAGGACAGGGCCTTATCTGTATTGCTCAACTCCCTGTGCCCAGCCCCTCAATAGCACTAGCACTCTGTAGACCTCAACAAATATTTCCAGACTGGCTGAATGAACTCTCTTAACGATCCAGAGACAGCAAAAAGAGCTCATTTCAACACAACATTTCAGAAGAAACGACTGAGACACGTTAATCTGATCCCCCGTGGAGATGCCAATATTGTTCGTGGGGCACCCCCCACCCATCCCCTTCAGAGATTTAGCTTTTTTCTTCCAAATTTTTCTTTTGGCAAATTTCAAACCTAAAGAAAAGCTGAAACAATGATACAATGAGTAAGTGGCAGACTGTAACACTGCATCGCTACATATGTTAGCAGGTATCTCTTTAGAACAAGAATATTGTCCTTCGTTTAGAGGTATAATTGTTTTTTAGAGTATACTGTGCATTCCAAACTGAGTGGTAGGTGACATTTTCAAAAGTCCAGCACAACATTCACACCTTCAAGGAATTTATTATGCAGTTAGTGATTTAGAGTGTACAAACATGAAATAATTCAGGATAATAAAGTCTTAAACTTAATGGTCCTGATTGTAAGTGAAATAGGAGCTCAGAGAGGCGAGAAGCCAGGGTGGGCTGAAGTTTCAGAGAAGAAATCTGTGGCAGAGACTAACTGGCTATTCATCAGACCTGTTTCTTCTTCCTGGGCAAACACTTAGACCCCCTTCCCAGCAACCGTCACTGCAGTCAGATGTGGCCACCTTACCAGGTACCAGCCAATGGAACAGGAAAGGAAGTGGACCAGGCTGCATCTGAGCCTGGCCAGTAAAAACCAGCTACTCATGAGTCTCCATGTCCTTGGCCTTTTTTGCTGATATGATCCAAACAAGCACAGTGACCTTGGAGCCATGGGTTGAAAATAACAGAGTCCTAAAATGGAAAGTGCTTGGTTCCCTAAATCACCACCTGAAAGAGAGGAATCCACTAATCAGGTCACCCACTTTGCATATGTGAGAAATAAACTATTGTTTTGATTCATTGCACTATTTTGGGTTTGTTGAAGCAGCTAGTGTTACCTTAACTAATATAAGTTAAGACTGGAAATACCCCTGAATATGTGCGGAAGGAAGTGATATTTTGAAAATAATGATTGTGCTTTTTCTCTATTGCTTTCTGCACATACGATCTTTACTCTAGTTGGCCAAAGGCATCCATGTGTTTCGGGGAATATTAATAGTATTAAAGAAGGATCGAAGTTCTTTTTCTGGCAGTGGGGCAGAATAAATACCTGTCCAGTCCTCCCACTGAAAACCACCAAAAATGTTGGACAAAATATTTCCTCAAAAACAGGTATTCGTGAGCCAGTAAGAAAATAAGGCATACTCAGAATAGAGTACTTACAGCAGTTTTCACTCTGAAGGCATTTAACAAACTGGGAGAAGCAGAGCTTCTGTTTTTACAACTTAGCAGGGCATGGAGGACAGCAGACGAACTTGGCGAAACTAACAAAGCGAGGACCCACCAAGGTAGAGTGTATCGTAAGAGGCACCCAGCTAAAGATAGGACTCCAAAAGGCTGCCAAAACTGCCTGTCTCAAACATTAGTGCTAAGTAAAATGGGGAAAGTCTTTACTAAAAGTTTATAATCACAAGACAGCCTTCACACGGGTTTGGAGGATGGATTGATTATCTATTTTGTCCCCCAAACCTCAAGTTGATAATTTTAACTCCTTGCTTTGCAGGTTGGTAATGATCCCAGGAACCCGGCAAAAACAAATGCAACTTCTAGAGAAACTCACCTTCAACTCAAACCCACTGATAAAGTCTCCAAAAAAAAAAAGAAGTCACAGTAAAATAAAATAAGGGAAAACAAAAGACACATACACACACAAAGAAACAAAGCACCATGAACTACAACCAGCAGAAATGATGATAGAACTAAACGAAAAAAGACTTCAAATTTTAAAATTATTAGAAACAGAATATAAGACAAATGTTTAAATAAGTAATGGGAAACAATTATAAAAGGAGTGAGGTTAGACAGAGTAGACACAGGAAACCAGAGAGAAGACTGAATAAATTATCAAGATTGTAGCACGTAGTGATGATACAGAGAGACAGAAAACATGAAAGAGAGGTTAAAACATAGAGAAGACAGAGAACGTAAGTCTAACATTTGCTTAATCTGAAATCTGGAATTAGAAGAGAAAGACTACAGAGCAGGGACAATAGTCTGAGAATCTCCCAGAACTAATGAAAAAGCCAATTCACAAATTCACAAAGCCCAAAACCCCCGAGCAAAATTAATACATAAAAAGAAATTGACATCTGGACACTTTATAATAAAATTGCAGAATACCAAAAACAAAGAGAATATCTTAAAAATAGTCATAAAGTACACTCGAAGAAAGAGTACCTTCAACACAAATGGTAATAAAACTTAGCATTGATTTTTCAGCAGCAGAAGTCAGAAAGCAATTGAATATCTTTAATATGCTGAGAGAAAATAACTACAATTTTATATCTAGCAAAAATATATTTTATACCTAGCAAGATTCTCTTTTAAGAACAAGGGGAAAGCAGAAATTTTCCAATTAACAGTAACTGAATGTTTTCTCTATCAATTTATCTCCACTAAATGAAGTCTTAAGGAGAGAAGTAATGAAGGCAGTGGACAGGAGGAATTACAAACAAATAATGTAGCAAATATATGGATAAATCTGAACAAACACTTCTAGTTTAAAATAATGATGATGTCTAATCTGTGGGATTAAAAAAAAAACCAAGAAGACAGAACTAAAACACTGGGCAAAAATGCGACCTAAATCCAGGGAACTGTGATTGGAATTAAGTGGTCTAAGGTCATTACATTGCTGGGGAAGAGAGGAAAGACATTAGTCAGCTTTAGGCTTAGATAAGTATGCATGCTAAAATTTCTAGAGAACCACCAGAAAAGGATCTAGAAATAGTCTCCAGCCATACCACCCTGAACGTGCCAATTCTCATCTGATCTGGGAAACTAAGCAGGGTTGGGCTTGGTTAGTACTTGGATGGGAGAAAAGAATCTAGAAGTAAAATTTCCAGAGAGCCATTAAAAGAATCATAATAGAGTGTAAAACTTCTAAACTACTATAGAATAATATATGAAATGAGGAAAAAAATTAATTAATTCAAAAGAAAGCAAGAAATAAATGGAAAAGAAAGATGGAAGAGGCAGGAAAAATGGAAAGGAAAAATAAGATGAAGGAATAAATTGAATTGCATCTGCAATTACAATAAATATAAATGCATTACATATTTCAGTTAAAAGATAATTATTTACAGACTGCATAAAAACAATATCTAGCTATATGTCATATATAAAAGACACATCTTAAATATGAAGATACGAAGAGTTTGAAAAAACAAAGGATGAAAAAACAAATTTCATCAAAAACTAATCGAAGAGAAGCTGATTATGTCCTACTATTGTCTAATATTGTTAGTTATATTCACATCAGGCAAAATACACCTTAAGACAAGAAGCATTGTAAGAATTAAAGAGCATGACTTCATAAAAATAAAAGATTCATTTCTCCAAGAACACAGAAGAATTCTAAATGTGTACACAACAAATAATCTGACTTCAAAATATATCAAGAAAAACAACAATCCACTATCTTAATGGAGCTTTTAATATATTTCCATCAATAAAAAATAAATCAAGCAAAGAATCAATAAATATACAGAAGATTTAAACAATTCAATTAACGAGCTTGATCTAATATTAAAGGGTTGGCACCATGAGACTATGGTCTATGAACAAAATCCAATTATTAGAAATCAACAACAAAAAGATAACTTGAAAAATACCCTAAGTTCAGAAATGGAGACAAAACACTTTTAAATAACTCATTGGACAAAGAAAAAGTCATAATAAATTTAAAAGCTATTTAGAACTGAACGATAATGAAATGCTACATATTAAAACTTTTTAAAGCTAACTCATTACTTAGAATATTATATTTTTACCTTAGAAAAAATATCTTTTATGTTAGCTAATATTTTCATATTCACTTATATTAATATTTTTAAATTAGAAATGAAAACTTCAAAATTAATGAACTAAGCTCCCATCTTAGGAAGTTAGAAAAATAAGAAAATAACAAATACAAAAGAGTAAAAAGAATAAAGATACAAGCAGAAATTAAACAGAAAGAGAGACCATGGAGAAAATCTAAGAAACTAAGTTTTTTAGAAAACACTAAAAACAGTAACAGAACTCTGGTGATGCTGATCAAAAAGAATTAAACAAACATCTATGTGATATGAGGAATGAAACACTAATTACAGTGGCACAGAGAGTAAAAATAACAATAAGAGGCTATTACAAATAATCATTATGCTGCCCAATGGTAAAATCAAGATGAAATATATAAATTCCTAGAAATGCTTCAATTGCTCAAATGGATTCAGAAAGAGATAAAACACCAGAATAGTCTTACCATAAAAGAAACTGAATTAGTAGTGGCAAATCTTCCTGAAAGAAAACACCAGTCCCAGATGACTACTATCAAACATTTTGAGAAATACATAATTCTAGTCTTACAAAAACTATACAAAACAATAGAAAAAGAGAACTTTTGACTTATTTTAGAAGGATAAAAAAACACTGATACCAAAATTTGATAAGAAAAGAGAATTACAGGACTTCTAATGCATGAATGGAGATGTAAAAATCCTAAAAATTACTCTTAGAGCAAACTTAAATATTTAAACTTAATATTTAAGATGTATACTTTTGTAAACATGACAATACCATCATGCTAAGCTGATTTATTCCAGAAATGTAAGGTTAGTTTAACATTTAAAAACCCGTGGGCCGGGCGCGGTGGCTCACGCCTGTAATCCTAGCACGCTGGGAGGCTGAGGCGGGTGGATTGGGTGGATCGTTTGAGCTCAGGAGTTCCAGACCAGCCTGAGCAAGAGTGAGACCCCGTCTCTACTAAAAATAGAAAGAAATTAATCGGACAACTGAAAATATATAGAAAAAATTAGCCGGGCATGGTGGCGCATGCCTGTAGTCCCAGCTACTCGGGAGGCTGAGGCAGAAGGATTGCTTGAGCCCAGGAGTTTGAGGTTGCTGTGAGCTAGGCTGATGCCTCGGCACTCTAGCCTGGGCAACAGAGTGAGACTCTGTTTAAAAAAAAAAAAAAATCCGTTAATACAATTCACCACATTAAAGGAGAAAATCATATAAATAGCTCAATAAATGTAGAAAAACTTTATATAATTCAATATCCATTCATAATCTAGAACATAACTTGGTGAAAATGAGAAATTAAAAAGAACTTCTTGGATTTCATAAAGGACTTCTACAAAGCACCTCTGGTACTTCAGGACAGGATAGCGAGGGCATTCCTTGTGAGATCATGAACAAGACACAGGGACCTGCAATCACTGCTCTCTTTAGTGCTGTTTTAGAGAGTCTATCCAGCATAGTAAAGAAAGGAAAAGAAATAAAAGCATGGGGGATTGGAAAGAAACACGATTGTCATTATTTGCAAACAATATGGTTATCTAAAAAAAAGCCCTAAAAATTTTACAATACAGTAACAAAATAGAAATAATAAGAAACTTAGAGCTTTTGGACACAAGATTAATATGTAAAATCAAGTTTATTTCTTGAACATATGCATAGCCTTTGACATGGCAATTAATTCCCAAGTATAGACCCAGCATATATTCACTAAAAATATATATATATATATGAAAGTTTATACCAGCACTATTTCTAATAGCATAAACTAGGGGGAAAAATAATGCTATATATCAATGAAAATGAACAAATTATTGCTACATGCAACAACCAGTCCTAAATGAATTCTCAGAAACATAATGTTGAGAAGGAAAAAAACCAGACACAAAATATACTACATAATTACCTTTATATAAAGTTCACACACAGGCAATACTAGCCTATGGTGTTCAAAGTTAGGACAGTGGTCGCCTTGCAGAGAATAGTGGCTTGGGGACATGAGGGGGACTTCTTGGGTGCAGGTAATGCTTTATTTATTGATCTGGGTCCTGGTTACATGGGTACGTTGACTCTAAAATTTTATTGAGTTTTAGATCTGTGCTCATTTTTGTATGTATAATTCAATAAAAAGTTTACTTAAATCAATTAAGTATCTGTTTTGTGTAACTGTCAACAAATCGATAAATGGATATAGATGCAGCTATAGGCTTACATATTGATATACACACAATATGTTTATATATATACACAATAGATGTATATATATTAATACAATATTTGTATAGCTACAATACG
>RJWJ010039409.1:0-14635 GCA_004363605.1 Indri indri | reverse complement strand
CTTTAAAAGGAGCCCCTACAATTGAAGAGTCCTGTCTTTTCATATTTAAACAGGTTATTTTTGGAAAATAGTATCTACCTCTCTTAATCACTGTTTTCTTTTTTCTCCTTTGATACGAGGTCTCTCTATGTTGCTCAGGCTAGTCTCAAACTCCTGGCCTCAAGTGTTTCTCCTGCCTTAGCCTCCTGAGTAGCTGGAACTGCAGGTGCACACCACCATGCCTGGCCCACAACTTGTTTTTTGACAAATGTTTGCGCTTACTCCCATTGAAATAAAAACACTCGATGGATGGGCTCAAGAGCAGAATGGAAAGGACAGAAAAAATAATCAGTGAACCTGAAGACAGAATAAAAAAAAATTACCCAATCTAAAAAGAGAAAGAAAATGCTTAAAAAATTTACAGAGTCTCAGGGAACCGTGTGACTATTAACAAATGATCTAACATCATATCGTCAGAGTCCCAGAAGGAGAGAAGAAAGAGGTGGAGCTCAAAAAATATTCAAAAAAATAATGGCTAATTTCACAAAAGACATAAACCTACATATCCTAGAAGCTGAGTGAACTCCAAACAGGATAAATGCAAAGACATTAATGACAAGACACACCATAGTCAAATTTCTGAAACTAAAGACAAAGAAAAAAATCTTGAAAGCAGTGAGAGAAATGACACCTTACTTACAGAGGAACAGCTATTTGAATGACAAAGGATTTCTCATCAGACACCACGGATGCCAAAAGGAAGTGGCACACTATTTTTCAAGTGCTGAAAAAATTAACTGTGTCAGCCCAGAATTTTATATCCAGTGAAAATATCCTTCAGAAATGAAGGAGAGCATGATATTCTTAGATGCAAGAAAGTTACCTATGTAAAAGAATGGCTAAAGAAACAGAAACAAAATGATAAAAGGAGAAATCTTGGAACATCAGGAAGAACGAACAATGGAGAAAGTAAAAATACACATAAACACAGTAGACTTTCCTTCTCCCTTTGAATTTTCTAAATTATGCTTAATGGTTGAAGCAAAAATTATAACGGTGACTGATAATATGTTAATATAGTAAATATTTAAAACAATTATAATTTGGGGGAGGCACAGGAATGTAAAGGGAGGAAAGGTTTCTATATTTACACTGGTAAAATGACACCATCACTGATGGTGAGAAGTGATGTATATAGAATACAATACCTAGTACAGTCATTAAAAAAGCCATGCAAAGAGATAGACTACTCCAAAGCACTATAGATAAATTAAAACAGAATAAGAAATGAATCTGCTCTAGTGACCATTTTATTTTACTTTAACCTTACAAGGAAAAGACTAAAGACACTTTCCTAATTTAGCAAGAGAATTCAGTTTATGTATAGGTTAGGCCAATTACAATTAAATCAATAAAGTCATAGCAAAAAAGTCATTGTAATCGTGGTGAGCAAATTCAGCCTATGAGAAATCATTTGCAACTTCAAGTAAAAAGCTGTCTAACAAACATTTTAACAAATGCTGTTTCCAACAACAAACATTTGATAATCTTTGCCATTTTGAGATTAAGGGTTACAATTCACAAAAAATAAATTTTTGCTCAGGCTGGTCTTGAACTCCTGTCCTCAGGCAATCCTCCCACCTCAGCCTCCCAAAGTGCTAGGATTACAGGCGTGAGCCAGTGTGCCCCGCAAAAAATAAATTTTTGAAAAGCAGAGTATTAAAGAAAAGCTTCCTGCCAATAACTAGTAAAAAATAAATTTTTTGATGAGATTCAGAATATGCATAGCTCTAACTAAACAAAACCCTTACCAAAACTAGTCAGTATTCTTGATCTCTAATGCCAATGTAGCAACTGACATCTTTATTATCTTATAACATCTTGTTAAGCCAATAAGATCAATACTTTCTATTTTGTAATACAATTTTGTTAATAATAGTATTTCTTCCAGATTTCTCATTAAAATGCCATTACAGCTGGTGATTTAACTTTCTTTAATTTTAACCAAGGATGAATTAAAGTATTTGGAGATAATAATTTCATACTACCATGGCTCTATAGGATTTTAGTGACTGAGTAAAACTACCACCTCCATATTTCTTACTATGTGCTCCTTACTGTGCTAAGCGCTCTAAACATACTTGCATTGCAAATCAGAAATACACAGATGGTGTTCCCCATTTTATATGGGGAAACTGTGGTTCAGAGAAGTTCAGTAATATATCCTGGAAATCACAGGTAAGTGGCAGAGCTGGGATTCAACCCCACTCTAATTCTAAATACTAC
This sequence comes from Indri indri, assembly GCA_004363605.1. Taxonomy (NCBI): domain Eukaryota; kingdom Metazoa; phylum Chordata; class Mammalia; order Primates; family Indriidae; genus Indri; species Indri indri. The sequence continues at coordinate 12,370 of RJWJ010039409.1, read as the reverse complement.
ACTGCCATGCTCTGTTAATGTGGGACTTCAGTTTCTTATCTATAAAATAAGAATAAGAGTAGTCCATCAAAATGCCCTCCCAGATCCTTTCAGCTGATAAGAAATGTCTCCCCACCCTCAGAGTGCCCCCCCCAAAGTTCTCTAGAGAATTCTCCTTCCTTTCAGTATACATTAGATGTGTGTGTAACATTTTCTCCCCAACTAAACTAAACTTGAAGTCTGAGTTCATTTTTGATTCATCCTAGTGATCTTCATTGCCATCATATAACAGGTGCTTAGCTATAGAATAAGTTAGAAAGTATGATTTGGAATACAAAAATTATACTGTAACCATGTTTTATATAGAAATTCTACGAAGAAAAAAAAAGGAGGCTTAAGAAAGCATGTCAGTCATAAACAAGATAAATGCCTCATTAGGAAAACTAAGTATAAACAGATCTGAGGAACATACAAATTAGGGGATAATTATTTTACATATGGTTCTTTTGCAAAATTGAGCCTTTTTAGAGTTCCCTTAGATATGAAATTCCCTATTTGAATGCATTTAAGTACATCAGTATTTAAATATGTACAAATTGAATGTGTAGTCTTTAGAGAAATACTATATAAAGATTTCTATGTGCCTGGAAATCCTCCCTTAAACTCAAAAGAAAATATATTAAAAAAAAATTTTTTTTTTTAAATTGGAGACAGGGTCTCGTTATGTTGCCCAAGGCTAGTCACAAACTTCTGGGCTCAAGAGACCCTCTGGCCTCAGCCTCCCTAGTCAGCCCCCCGAATAGCTGGGGCTACAGGCATGTGCCACCATGCCCGGCCTAAAAAAATTTTTTTAAAACATCTGGAATGTAAGTTCCTGGGGGCAGGAAACTTGATCATCTTGTTCACTGATGTATCCCCAGGCTCTAGCACAGTGCCCAGTCATCTAGTCTATTCAGAAGACATTCATATACTGCCTAAAAAGGAGGATATAGTACCAGATTCAAATCTGTAATTAGAATTTTCCAATGCCAGATTAGGCTTTCTGGTTTATGAGGACTGGATACTCACTGTTCTGATTTAACCCTCTTGATATGCACTCTATTCATAAAGTATATATAAATGACCAATAGTTAAAAGCTATAGCCTAATATTTACAAAGATTTACAAATTTACAAATTCTAAATTAGATGTAGATTAGTCAAGAGTATTGTTTCAATGTTAATTTCTTGGTTTTGATAACTGTACTGTGGTTCTGTAAGATGTCAGTTAACAGTAGAATGAAAGGTAATGAGAACTCTTTATATTAATTTTGCAACTTTCTTGTAAGTCAAGTTATTTCAAAATAAACTTAAAAGTTAAAACGTTAAAAATTTAAATTAGAAATACTTACTGCACCAAGTGATGGTCCATATCTTCCTGTGGCAACTTTACACACGTAACTGACAAAATTCGAAATAACACCTAAGAAATAAGTCACATTTCAATAATTTAAGTGAGGTATAAAAACGGTTTCCATTTCTGCTGTTCACTCTACCCAGATTAAGTGTCAGGTTTCTATCTGGATCACTGTAAGGGCGTAGGCATAAATATTTATCCTGCCTATCGCTTCAACTATTTACAGGGAAAGAAAGTCTGACCCACTCTATGACTTGCTGAATGACATAGGGTTATTCACTTTCCCTCTCAGTTATTTTCCTCAGCTGTAACATAAAGAAAGGAGACTAGTTCCCAAACTCATCAACTATCTCAGAATCCTCGGGGCTATACTCCAGACACACTAAATCAGAGTCTCTGGGGTGGGATTCTAGGCTAGATGATCCTTTAGGTTGCTTTGGCTCCAATGTCATTGAGTTAATGTGGCTCATTTTAAAAAACAACTATGGAGTAGGAAGTGATGGCATCTGAAACAGACCCTCTGGACCTACAATGACACAACTAGTGCTTGGGGAAAGAACTATATGCTTATCTCGCAAGCCAACAATATTGCTCAGCTTCTACTTCTGACAAACTAGATACACCTGAGTATTCAGTTAACACTGATTAAGCATCTATTCTGGGCCTTGTGGTAGATGAGAGGATAAGTGCTTTTCTTCACTACAGCACACTGCCAGATATACTATTTTTTAATGTAGAGGTTTTAGAAATAAATTTTTATGTTTTATTGTTTTAATTAAGTGAATTTGGCAGAGAGGCAAGTAAAATTTGATCAATTGTCAACTTAGCAGCATCTAGGGACCTGGAATCACGCACTGTAATTTCCTAATTGAAATAAGAAAATGATGCCACCTCCAAGGCCACGACTAGGAAATAGTTCCATGCCAATATACATTCTTGCAGAACAGATGGAACATACTCATTCTTGACAATCATACCACCCTGAACGCACCCGATCTTGTCTGATCTCAGAAGCTAAGCACAGTCGGGCCTGGTTAGTACTTGGATGGGAGACAATCATATTGGAAAGCTCTGATCTAAAACTTCTGGAAACTGAACACACGGGGAAATGAGTTTGCTTAAGGCTATTTAACAAAGATCCAGATACTTGAGACAGCCAGGAAGTTGGGAATCACTATCTATAAAATGGTGGGCCTGAGCTAAAGAAATCAAGGTCTAGTGGGATAAAAATGACATGCTTAAATTCTAGAATTTAACTCTTAACTCTTAACTCCTATTTATCCTAATTTAAAACTAAGCATACCAAAATAATTCATGTAAAAGGCAATCAGCAAAATGAGAAGAAAGACAACAGCTCCCCCAGTCTGTAGTTCCCTTCTCTACATACAACTTGAGAAACAAGTCCTGAGCACTTCCTGTGTGTAGAATATGGAGGTAAACGTTCCCTCTGTCTCTTCTGCAGATAGGTAAGAGTACTTATGCCCCCAAAGGCCCTGAGATTAAAGCTTATTACCTGCAGACAGGTACACTGCCATGAACTGCTCTTGACCCAGAATGTTCACTATGCTGGAGGAGAAGCTCCACAAAACATACATATTTGCTGCCATGTGAAGTAAGGAGAAATGGCTGAATGTTGAGAGCAACATTGGAGAACAAAGGACCTCTACAAGAGAGAAAAGCACAATCTGGTAATCATGGAGTATACAGACAGTAAAAATTATCTATTTTAAACTTTTATTATTGGCTGGGCGCAGTGGCTCACACCTGTCATCCTAGCACTCTGGGAGGCCGAGGCAGGAGGATTGCTTGGGCTCAGGAGTTCAAAATAAGCTTGAGCAAGGGCAAGACCTCGTCTCTACTATAAAAAAAAATTAGCTGGGTATGGTGGCACGCGCCTAAAGTCCCAGCTACTCAGGGGGCTGAGGAAGGAGAATTCCTTGAACCCAGGAGTTTGAGGTTGCTGTGAACTAGGCTGATGCCACGGCACTCTAGCCGGGGCAACAGAGTGAGACTATCTGAAAAAAAAAAAAAAAAAAAAAAAAAAAAAAAAAAAAAAAAAAAAAAAACCACCAAAAAAATGTAGACTTTTATTATTATTGTAAAACAAATCAAACATGGGAAACAAAACTAGAACCAGCTAAAAGCTTAAATAAGACAGTTTAAGACAGCATTTTTCAAAGGGGTAAAAGCTTTCTCAATAAGTCTCTTTTCTACTTAGTAAGCAACCAATAAATATTTTCAGTTCAATGAAAGCCACTGTCCTTATGGCAAAAGTTAAGGGAAAGAATGAGTAAATTATTTTAGTTATAGATAAAAAGTTGTATATATTAATAATATTCTCCTCAAAGAATAAACTTGTGATCACACACATTAATTCATTAAAAAATATTTAGATACTAATATGTACCTTATTATGTACAAGGTACATATTAGGCACCTGGAATATAGCATTATGAGAGATGAGCTTTCTGTCCACAAGCAGTTCACAGCCCATCCTCCAGATTTTGCTTGTAATTACTGACAAATAATTCATCTTTTTTATAGCCTTTCAATGAACAAAGCATATTTCTTTCATATTATCTCTACCTCAAAATAAAATCACACAAGTTAGACTTACTTGAGGCTGGATTGGATGTGAAATATCTGATCATTGTCCTCTGTAGAGAAGGGACTCTCCATAAACAGAACACAAAGACATTTGCAGCTATGATACCTACAAAATAAACATTTATAATTTGGGGAGAGTAAAAAGAAGAGCCAAGACAGTTTGATCTAAAGTCCACCTGAATAAGATTTTCTACCATAATTATATAAGAGTACTATATACTTGTGGGGTGGGAGGGGAGCTAAGAAAAGTGAAATCAATACTTTTAAAGTACCGAAACTGTAAAGTCACAGAATTCCTGGAAAATTGCAAATGCTCTGGGACCTAACTTCCTTCACCTAGATCCATATTTTACTTCTTCAGAACAGTTCTGTCTTCTCAGTAATAATAACATCTATAATTATTTAATAATGGCCAAGCCAAAGATAGAAGTAATATACAGAATTAGGTTCTCTGGCCACCACTAGAAAAGCTAACATCACTTCTTTTACTTCAGGAAATGGTATGCTTCTTAAACTCATTGCTGGCTCATGGAAGCATCTGTGGATCATTCGTGTAGATGAAGGTCAACATGTTTGAGAAAAATACTCATTTGATAAGAATTCAGGGATAATCTGGAAGAATTTGCAACTGCTTTTGAAGTATGTTTACATGTGGGAGTTGGGTGACTGTTTCATTTTTCTGCAAGTGCCTGATGTTGCTAGTGCTATAAGTAAATTGAGTAAGTTTATTTCATAACAGAATTAACTAGGCACATTTTAGAGAAGAAATTAAGTTATTCCTGAAAAGCACATACTGTAAAAAATACATTAATTTTATGAATTGCCACAACTCCTTGCACCTCCTAGCAGGTATTCATCTACTTGTTGAATTAAAGGAATTTAAACATTTATTCCTCCAATCTCTTTAAGCAACAGGCAAGTAGCACTTTCAACTTCTTCAATGACAATAGGACTGATTTCAGCAACATTCTAGTAGGAGGATTTATTTCAGAAGATATTCTTTGTATAATAGTCCCTGCCAGCCACTACACCTTGGAGTTAGCTTTGGCTTCCATATTTGCTCATTCTGTAAGGCTCTCAGCTATCTCTTGCCATTTCAAGTCTGCCCAATTTTTGCTCTCCCACTTGAGAGTCAGGTAGGAAAAGAAGCGACCATTTTTCATAGATTCTAAGACATTTTTTTGCATTTTAATATTTGAAATCAGGGTGCATCTAAAAATTAGTGGTGTGTCGCAGCTTAATTGGTAGCATTTTTTCCTTTCTCCATAATTTATTAAATGGAGTTTTATTACATTTTATTAATTTGATCAGTTGTATCAGATATCTCACTGGTAGAGACTGTGACAGCTGTCATACCATCTTTGATAAATACCCAGAACTCTTTCAAAGATAGCGAGAGGGACAGTGTTTATAGGGATCATAAGCAAGGCAATTAAGAGCAATGTGTGTACCTCCCAATGAGAAGCCTGGAACCCTAAGAGGAGGTGGGCAGAGGAAAGGCAGAGACTCCACAGAACCTCGGGAGGTTTATCCTAGAGGAAAACAGCAGTGATGAGTGTTGCCTAGGGTTCTTTAGTTTTCTTTAGAAGAGTTATAAACATCTTTACTACCCAGAGCACCCCCTTAGCTCTAGGTTGCTGTACATACTGATTGATATCTTAGGGTAAAGGAAACCTGAGAATAGTTTGGACATCATCGTAAAGATCAGGTTTCCACGATCATAAAGATAATCAGTCAGGGCTTTGGTGTTTACTTTACTTGTGGTTCAATGCAAAGAGAGCAAGAAGGGGTCCCTTATCCTATCCGCTAGGCTGAAAAATGGCAACAACTACCCTGCCTACTCTTTCAGTTCCAAGGGCTGTGTCCTCAAACCAGTGACAAAAAGCACACACAACTTCTGGAAACCATAGGTACCACAGCACTGTAGAGAAGTAGGATGTCTCTCTGGTTAAAGTGATTACAACTAGGGAAAAGACTTGAAAAAGGGAAAGATAACCAAAAACATCAAGGTTAACAGGAGACAAAGAGTAAACACTGCCAAGTTTTCAATCCAAATGCAAGAAGCCTTTCCAGTAAATTATGGGAGTACTGGCACTGGAACAGACTGTATTCAAAATCCCTCACTCCACAAGTCAGTGGTCACCAAACTTCTTTGATTAGGCACCCCATCAGTAAACAACTGAATAGACATACCCAATATGTGTATACTTATTTACAAATTATACACATGAACCACTATAGTTCATTATAAAACATACTAACAAATTAAAAAGATATGAGGAAAATAAAATGCAGGTATTTTCTTCCTTGCAAATCCCATTTTGAAGGCCAGTTATAGGTGAGAAAACTGAGGCTCTAAAAGGTACAAATTGTCAGAGAGGCAAATTTCAGTGGCCAAGCCAGAATTCCTAATCTAGTGCTCTACTATATACTAAGACAGGGGTAGCCTGGAGACTTTATTTTGACCTTGGTCATTCTAGGACTTCAGACACCAGGCAAAGGGCTCCCTAGCTGAGAAACAGCACAGGCTGGTCCCCAGAAGCAGGTGAGCAGGAGAGGATGTGCGGTAATCCTAGGCCTACTGAGGCAGCACTGCACATTGGCTGAAAGCATGATGAAGGAATCCAGCAGAACTGACTCTGTCCTACTTACATTATAACCTGGGTAAGAGGCCTAACCTCTCAGCCTCAGTTTCCTCTTCTGTAAAATGAGGATAAGAAAATCTACCTAAAAGAGTTGAGTGATGATGAAACGAGAAAACACAATTAAATGTAGCAGACGCACAGTAATGAACCAATAAAAGAAATTATGGTGGAAAGAGAATGGACTTTTCAGGTCTGAATCCTAGATATGCCACTTAGCATTTTATCCCTTTTGCTTCAGTTTCCTCATCTGTAAAATGAGGATAATAATTCCTTCCTCAAAGGCTGTAGTGAGGCTTAAGTAAGACAGTACATGCGCCTAGCATGCAGATGATTAAAGAATGACTTCCGGCCGGGCGCAGTGGCTCACGCCTGTAATCCTAGCACTCTGGGAGGCCGAGGCGGGCAGATTGTTTGAGCTCAGGAGTTCGAAACCAGCCTGAGCAAGAGCGAGACCCTGTCTCTACTAAAAATAGAAAGAAATTAATCGGACAACTAAAAATATATAGAAAAAATTAGCCAGGCATGGTGGCACATGCCTGTAGTCCCAGCTACTTGGGAGGCTGAGGCAGAAGGATTGCTTGAGCCCGGGAGTTTGAGGTTGCTGTGAGCTAGGCTGACGCCATGGCACTCACTCTAGCCCGGGCAAAAGAGTGAGACTCTGTCTCAAAAAAAAATAAATAAATAAAGAATGACTTCCTCCTCTTTCTCCTTTGAGAAATGCAACAGCTTAAGGTCTCTGTATCTCCATTTAATACAGGTGTTACTTGATTCCTCCTGACTCAGTGACTTCCTGGACAAGCTTGACACTACTGATTCAAGAAGGCTGCTGTCCCCATGCCAACTTCTACCAAGTGTGAACACAAAGTAAGGATCTCTGAAAACTCTCTCCTTCATAAAAGCAATGAAAAAACTTGCAAAAATTATCAGAATCAATTTTTCAGAACTCTGGAAACTAACCAAAGGCTTGCAGCAAACCAGAGAACATTTGTTTAAAAAAACTTGGTGAATCTCAGAACAGTTACCTTTGTAGTGTTTTATCTTGCCCTAGTCTCATCCCCTGCTCTCCAGCTCCAAAGTAACCTTGAAAACAGCCCACATTCCCAGTGGAGACTGACAACCACCAGAAGGAGCTGGTAGAATTGTGCTGGAGCTCTTTCAAAGCCTCATTTCCTAAGAATTGTCATTATCTGACCTGGCGGTTGCTTCCCCAAAAGATTCCATTTACAAAGCTGTATTTAACCTGACTGGGTCATTTTGCCAGAAGGCATTTATCAAAAACAATTACAGGTTAAATGCTTTAAATTGAAGGCTGCCTGAGAGGTGGACAACACCTGGGGCAAATAAGAGTCTAACCAAAATCTTAAAAAGAAAAGCAGGGAAATAAGATTTCCGTGCAGGGTGAGGGGAGGGTCTATGGCATACTATCCTGAATGTGCCAGATCTTGTCTGATCTCAGAAACTAAGCAGTGTCAGGTCTGGTCAGTACTTTAATGGGAGACCAATGAAAACCTCCAACATATTACTGGCATCTAGAAGGTCATGTGCACAACAAGACAAAATAGACTTTAAGACATAATATGTTACTAGGGACAAAGAAGGATATTATATAATTTAAAGATCAATCCATCGATTAGATACAACAATTAAAAACATACGCACCTAACAACAGAATCCCAAAATACATGAAGAAAAGTGGACAGAACTGAAGGAAGAAATAAACAATTCAACAATAATAGCTGGAGAATTCAATACACCATTTGCAATAATAGATAGAATAATTAGATGATCAGCAAGGAAACAAAAGACTTGAAAAACACTATAAAACAACTCAGCCTAACAGACATCTATAGAACATGCCACCCAACGACAGAATACACATTCCTCAAATGCACATGGGATATATTCTAGGATATGTTCAGCCACAAAATAAGTCTAAGTAAATTGAAAAACACTGAATTTATACAAAGTATGTTCTCTGATCACATGGAATGAAATTACAAATCAATAACAAAAATAAATTTGGAAAATTCACACATACATGGAAATTAACACACTCAAAGAAATCACCAGTGAAACTAGGAACTTTGAGATGAATGAAAATAAAAATACAACAAACCAAAACTTACAGGATGCAGTAAAAGCAGTACGATGAATGCCTACATTAAAAAGGAAGAAAGATCTCAAATCAATAACCTAACTTTCCACCTTAAGAAACTGTAAAAAGCAGAGCAAACTAAACCTAAAGCAAGCAGAAGGAAGAACATGGATAAATGACATAAAAGGACAGAACAGACAAAAAAATCGATGAATCTAAAAGTTGGATCTTTGAAATGTCAACAAAATTGACAAACTTTTAGCTAGAGGGACAAAGGGGAAAAAAAGACTCAAATTACCAAAATCAGGTATGAAAGCAGAACACTACTACTGACATTACAGAAATAAGGATTATAATTGAATACTATGAACAATTATATACAAACAAATGAGAATAATTAAGATGAAATTTTAAAAGTCCTAGAAAGACACAGACTACCAAAACTGACTCAAAAGAAATAGAAAATCCGACTAGACCAAGAACAAGTAAAGAGATTGAATTAGGAATCAAAAAAACTTACCACAAAGAAAAGCCCAGAACCAGATGGCTTCATGGTGTTTTTGTTTCCTAAGGCCGCTGTAACAAATTACCACAAACTTGGTGGCTTAAAACAACAGAAATAATGCAGTAACACAACCGATTAAAAAAAACAAAAAACAGAAATTTATTCTTTTAGAGTTCTGGAGGCTAGAAGTCCAAAATCAAGGTGTCAAAGTATCAGCAGGGCCATGTCTCCTGAAGGCTCTAGGGAAGACTCCTTCCTTCTCTCTTCCTACATTCGTGGCTCCCAACAATTCTTGGCATTGCTTGGCTGGTAGGTGCACCACTCTAATCTCTGCCACCATCTCTTTACATACCCTTCTTCTTTATGTGTCTCTTTTTGTCCTCTCCTCTTTTTATAAGGACATGAGTCATTGGATTTAGGGCCCACCCTAAGGCAGTATGATCTCATTGTAACTAGTTACATCTGCAAAGACCCTATTTCAAGTAAGGTAATATTTTGTGGTTCTGGGGGAACACTATTCAACTTACAACTGATGAATTCTACCAAATGTAAAAGAGATTCAACACCAAACTTTCTTAAACTCTCCCAAATAACAGAAAAGAGTGGAACATTTCCCAACTCATTCTATGTAGCCAGTATATACCGTGATATTAAAACCAAAGACATCACAAGAAAACTATCAATATCCCCTTATGAATATAAATGCAAAATCCTCAAGAAAATACTAGCAAACCAAACCCAGCAGCATACAAAAAGGATTATAAATCATAGTCAAATGGAATTTGTCACAGGAATGCTAGGTTGGTTCAACATAGGAAAATCAATGGAATAATTCATATTAACAAAGTTGGAGGACTCACAATTCCTAGTTTCAAAACTTACAACATGAAGGCCGGGCGCGGTGGCTCACGCCTGTAATCCTAGCACTCTGGGAGGCTGAGGCGGGCGGATAGTTCTGAGCTCAGGAGTTCGAGACCAGCCTGAGCAAGAACGAGACCCCGTCTCTACCAAAAATAGAAAGAAATTAATTGGACAGCTAAAAGTATATATAGAAAAACTTAGCCGGGCATGGTGGCGCATGCCTATAGTCCCAGCTACTCGGGAGGCTGAGACAGTAGGATCGCTTGAGCCCAGGAGTTTGAGGTTGCTGTGAGCTAGGGTGACGCCACGGCACTCGCCCCAGGCAAGAGAGTGAGACTCTGTCTCAAAAAAATAAAAAAAATAAAAATAAAAATAAATAAAAAAAAACTTACAACATAAAGGTACAGTAATCGAGACTGTGTGGTACTTACTGGCATCAGGACAGATAGATAGATCAATGGATAAAACTGACAGTCCAGAAATACAATACACCTATACAATTATGATCAATTGGCTTTTGACTAAGGTTCCAAGACAATTCAATGGGGAAAGAATAGTCTTTTCAATAAATGGTGCTGGGACAAACGGATATCCACAAGCGAAAGAATGAGTTAGGACCTCTACCTCATACCAAATAAACACATTAACTGAAAAAGAATCAAAGGCTTAAACCACAGTTTTCGTAAGAGCTAAAATTTTAAAGCTCTTAGAAGAAAACATAGGTATAAATCTTTGTGACTGTGAATTAGGCCACAGTTTCCTTGATATGACACTTAAAGCACAAGCAATAAAAGAAAAAGTAGGTAAAATGGACTTGAGCAAAATTAAAATGTGCTTCAAAGAACACAATCATGAAAGTGATAAGACAACCCATAAAAGGGGGAAAATACTTTTAAATCATATATTTAATAAGGGTCTAGTATCCAGAATATGTAAAGAACTTTTATAACTCAACAAAAAAATAAATAACTATTTTAAAAGGGCAAAGGATTTGGAGAAACAGACATATGATTTGGAAAAGCAAATCAAAACCACAATGAGATACCACTTCATACCCACTAGGATGGTTATAATCAATAAGAAAAGCAATAGAATGCAAATCATACATGTGATAAGGGATTAACATCTAGAATATATCAAAAACTCAATGACAAAACAACCCAATTTTAAAAAATGGGCAAAGGAATTGAATAGACAGCTCTCCAAATATACACAAATAGGCAATAAGCACATGAAAAGATGTTCAGCATTACCAGTCATTAGGGAAATGCAAATCAAAACCACAATGAGATACCACTGTGTACCCATTAGGATGACTATTATCAAATTCAAAAAAAGGAAAATAAGTATTGGCAAGGATGTGGAGATACGGAGACCTTTGTATATTATAGCATTATTCACAATCACCAAGAGGTGGAAATAACCCAAATATGCCACGACAGGTGAATGGATAAACAAAATGTGGTTATATACATACAATGGAATATTATTCAGCCTTAAAAAGGAAGGAAATTCTGATACATGTTACAATATGGATGAATGATGAAAACATGCTAAGCATAAGAAGCCTAATATAAAAAAACCCAAATATTTTATGATTCCATTTATATGGGGTATCTGGAATAGGCAAATTCATAGACAGAAACTAGAATGGTGGTTACTAGGGCTGAGGGGGAAGAAATAGGGAGCTACTGTTTAATGGGTAGAGAGAGCTTCTGTTTGTGATAATGAAAAGGTTCTGGAAATGACTGTACATTGTGAATGTACTTAATGCCACTAAGTTGCACACTAAAAATGTCTATAATGGTAAACTTTACATTTTATATATATACATTTATAATTAAAAAATGCAAAAATATTAATCGTTGTTGCTGATATATTAGGGGGGAAAAGGCAATAACAAATGGAATCCTCCTACACTGCCTGAGGGAATGTAAAATGGCATGGCCACTTTGGAAAACAATTTGGCAATTTTTCAAAGGGAAAACTGGATATCCACATGCAAAAGAATTCGGGTGGATTTTTATCTTACACTATATACAACAATCAACTTAAAATGGATTAAAGACCTAAACATAAGACCTAAAATTATAAAGCTCCTAGAAGAAACGTAGGAAAAAATCTTCATGACATTGGACTTGGCAATGATTTCTTGGATATGACACCAAAAGCATAAGCAACAAAAGCAAAAACAGACAAATGGGACGTCAAACTTAACTTTTGTGCATCGAAGGACATAATCAGAGTAAAAAGGCAAAAATCAATCACAGAAAAGAGTAAATA